>ML110966.1:13096-41442 GCA_003697995.1 Taxidea taxus jeffersonii | reverse complement strand
ACAGACAGCAAGATTAGTGGCTGCCAGGGGTAGGAGTGATACTCATGGATAAAAGGGTTCCTGTTGGGGTGATGAAAATATCCTGGAATTAGATAGTGGTGGGAGCTGTATCACTTTTGTGAATATACTAAAAAACCCTGAATTATATACTTAATTAAAAGGGTAAATTAGGGGCGCCTGGGTGGCTCAGCGGGTTAAAGCCTCTGCCTTCGGCTCAGGTCATGATCTCAGGTCCTGGGATCAAGCCCCACATCGGGCTCTCTGCTCGCAGGGAGTCTGCTTCCTCCTCTCTCTCTGCCTGCCTCTCTGCCTACTTGTGATCTCTGTCTGTCAAATAAATAAATAAAATCTTTTAAAAAAAATAAATAAATAAAAAATAAAAGGGTAAATTATATATATCTCAATCAGAAAGGGAGGGACTTGGAATGTAAAGAAAGGCCAAAACGATAGCTCACCTCTTCACATGTCAAAAACGTGACCTATTTATTTATTTTTTAAAGATTTTATTTTATTTTATTTGTTTTTTTTAAAGATTTTAAAAAAAATTTTATTCATTTGACAGAGAGAGATCACAAGTAGGCAGAGAGGCAGGCAGAGAGAGAGGAGGAAGCAGGCTCCTCGCGGAGCAGAGAGCACAATGTGGGGCTCGATCCCAGGACCCCTGGATCATGACCTGAGCCGAAGGCAGAGGCTTTAACCCACTGAGCCACCCAGGCGCCCCTAAAGATTTTATTTTAAAATAATCTCTACACCCATGGTGGGGCTTGAATTCATGACCCCAAGATCAAGAGCTGCATGTTCTACAGACTGAGCCTGCCAGGCAGCTCTCCAAAATGTGATTTAAAGATAGATTTGGGACACTTGGGTGGCGCAGTTGGTTGAGAGACTGCCTTCGGCTTAGGTCATGATCCTAGGGTCCTGGGATGGAGCCCCACATCAGGCTACCTGCTCAGCGGGGAGCCTGCTTCCTCCCTTCCTTCTACCTGCTACTCCACCTGCTTGTGCTCTCTCTCACTCTGTCAAATAAATAAATAAAATTAAAAAAAAATAAAGCTAGGTTTGTGTCATTTGCATTATATTTTTTTCTCTGACCTTACATTCAATAACCTTAACAGAAACATTTTTTTTCACAGTCCAACCTGTTCCTGGGTGTGTAAATTGTTTCAACAACTTTGGACAATTGCTCAGCACTATCTATGACTGTCTACAGAGCTCAGCATGTGCCTACCTGTGACCTGACAATTCACTTTCTGCGTGAAATGGATACCTCTGGCCACCAAAAGGCTGTACTAGAACATTCACAACAGCTTTAAACATAATAGGCAAAAGCTGGAAATAGCTCAAATGTTCAACAGGAAAACAGTCAAATTGTGGTTTATTCCCTTGTTGGAGTACCACACAGCAATGAAAAAGGGCAAACTGTTGATCCACGCAAGACTGTCTATGATGCTCACAGACAGGACGCTGAGCCAAAGTAGCTAGACACAGCAGTGTACAAGGTATGATTCCAACCGAAGCTCAAGGTTCTCTATGGCGTTTAAAGTTGGAATAACAGCAGTCATCTTTTGGAAGGGATGGTAGATACGAGGAAACACAAGGGAAATGTCTAGGCTGACTGTTTATCGATCTGACTGACTATATGTAAAAGTTCACTGAGCTCTAGGGGCACCTGGCTGGCTCATTCGGTAGTGCGTGTGACTCTTGGTGCCAGGGATGTGAGTTCAAGTCCCATGCTGGGTACAATGTTTACTTGAACGTAAAATAAAAATTAAAGAAAAAAAAGTTCACTGAGTTTTATTTATTTTTATTTTTAAAAAAAATTTTAAAGATTTTATTTATTTATTTGTCAGAGAGAGAGAGAGAGAGCACAAGCAGGGGGAGCAGCTGGCAGAGCAGGCAGAGGGAGAAGCAAGGCTTGATCCCAGGACCTTGCAATCATGACCTGAGCTAAAGGCTGACGCTCAACAGACTGAGCCACTCAGGCGACCTAGTTCACTGAGTTTTAGATATAAGATTTGTGTTATATTATACTTAAAAAAATGAAATAAGGTTAAAAAATTTTTGAACATTTAACCATTTAAGATTCTCTCAACGACTGCCATGTGGACAGCTACTGTGCTACCTTTCTAGCATCTCTTCTGGACCACTACCCCAAAGCCACAACCTTTCCCTTGTGCCTTACAAAGCTCCTGCATCTCCATGCTCCGAAGCTCTAGAACCTTCTAGGCAAGAGTTAGTTCTTCCTGAAATTCCTTCTCCCCAGCCAACTCCTCCATTTTGACTGACTCTTCTTTTCTCTCTTTAAAATTTCTTAAGTCTTGATCCATGCTCTAGCACAGATGAACTTCAAAAAACATTATGCTGAGTGAAAGAAGTCGGCCACCGAAAGCCACATTCTATAATTCCATTTATATAAAAATGTCCAGAGTAGACCTATCTATGGAGAAAAATAGTTGAGTAGTGGCCCAAGGCTGGGGAGTAGGGTGGTAAAGGGAATGACTGCTATGGAAACAGGTTCTCGTGGGGGGGGATGAAAATGCTCTAAAATTAGATTTATATAGTGATGGCTTACAATTCTGTAAATATGCTAAAAAACCATTTAATTTTGTACGTTTTAAATGGGTGAACTCTATGTTATGTAAATTATATATCACTAAAGCTGTGAGAAATACAAAAATGCAGTATAAAAACACACTATGCGGGACGCCTGGGTGGCTCAGTTGGTTAAGCGGCTGCCTTCAGCTCAGGTCATGATCCCAGCGTCTTGGGATCGAGTCCCGCATCGGGCTCCTTGATTGGCAGGGAGCCTGCTTCTCTCTCTGCCTCTGCCTGCCACTCTGTCTGCCTGTGCTCACTCTCTCTTACAAATAAATAAATAAAATCTTAAAACACACACACACACACACACACACACACACACACACACACTATGCAACACCTTGGTAAGATTTTTCAGGGTGCGTACTGGTTTTGAGTTCGCTGACGTACCTGAATAAAATAGTATTGTAACAGTCATTATCCTAAGCATGTTTACTGAGTGCACAATGTGGGCACAGTAGAGAACCAGGTATTACATTATGCTCTCCCTTGACCTGGTTTCTTTGCCCTGAGGGATGTGGGAGGGCAGCCACTGTGTGTGTGTGTGTGTGTGTGTGTGTGTGCGCGCGCGCGTGCGCGCGCACATGTGCAGCCTAGAAGATGTGGCCTGTGTGTGGTCATAGAACACTTCCTTCCACTCAGAATGAACTCTGCTCTATTTCAATGATTTCCATTCCCTGACCTTCCCCTGGGGTCCCTCATTTGCAGTGGTTGCAGTGGAAGACATTGGACCTGGGGGTAGAAGGGACCAGCGTGAGACAAACAGATAATTAATGGAATACCAAATTGACAAAAGAGATTCTGAAAGACAAGAAGGAAAAGAGAATGCATCCTAGGTATCCCATGGGAATAAATACTCTGTGAAGGGAGGGGCTGGCAATTTGAGTATGGGTAGCATTTTCGAATCTTTGGTACCAATGTTGTCATGCTGTATTTTTAGCACCTGAACCAACCCAGAAAGTGCCACTGACATTGTACGCACAGGCTTGGCAAGATTATGTTAATGTAGTAACATGATACATGAAAAAGGTACCAGCACAGGGTCTGGCTCATGGCAAGGGCTCAGGTGATGTTGGCTATTGTACCTTGTAAGGTAGTCACAGAAGCATCCGAGTAACACAAGCAATCCTGCAGCCTAGGGCAGAGACACTAATACCTTTCCAAAGCACTCTGGAGTGGCTGGGCCATGGGACTAATTCCTGCCTACCCCGCATTCCTATAACCTATAATGCCATCGAGAATAAAAAGAGAAGACCAATAAATCAAGAAGTATCACCAGGGAGACTATGGTAGAATATCTCCAAGGACGACCTCCATCCATTCCCTCCATTCATTCCCTTCCAGGGGCTGTCTCCCCTCACTTCAAACCTAACGTGACCTAGAACTTGCTTTGACCATTTGCAAATGGCAGAAAAGGATACTGTGTCAGTCCAGGCTTCTAAGGGAAGCTAGAAACCAGAAGCGGGACACAATGTAAAAAGTCTGGTCTGATTACCCTGAGATCGCCATGCTGGGAGGAAGCCCAAGCTAGCCTTGGGGAGAGGTGCGCACCCACCCCAGCTGAGAAGCCGGGCATGTAAGTGAACAGGTCAAACCTGATATTTCAGTCCAAACATATGCCACGAGGAACAGAAGATCTGCCCGGCTAAGCTTAGTTGAGGTTGCAGAATTGTGAGAAGTAATGAAGTTGTTTAAGCCGCTAAATTCTGGAGTGGACGGTTCCTTAGCAAGAGATAAACAAACTCGATGCGTCGTGTGATCACAGAATAGGTGCAAACACTGGGTTCGCCACCGACGAAAAGAATGAATGCTGCTTTGTCTTTTCACAGAACACACCGGAAGTTCATACAATAAACCACATGCCTGAAAGCCCCAAAGGACGAAATTCATAGCTGCCAAGTAGTTCATGGGAGTTAAAATGTAGGGGCTGGAGCTAAACAGGGAAGGTTGGTTTCTTTCCCCACCTGCCTACTGACTTTCCAACAAAAGGCAAATGAGGAGTCCCATCCCCAGTACATGAACAGTAACAATCTTGAGCCTCAAAAGACACGGCCTCCGTGCTTTGGCCGGCTGGAATACGGATGGGCAAACCCTTGAGATCCTGAGAGGTGATCGTCTTTCTGAGTTAGCAAGTAGGTAAACAAAGGACAGTTCTAGAGCCAGCAAGCAGAGGAAAGCAGGAGGGCAAAACTCCTGGTGACCCAGACGTGTAGGAGACAAAGGAGCCGGCAAACAGAGCAAGGGGTCAGGCACAGAAGGTGGAGAAAAGAAGTAAAAGCCATGGCCTGAGCTGCCTTCATGCCTCTGGGGGCCTGTGCAGGGGTCTCAGGGAGGCCTGAAGATGGGAGGCCCGTGGGCCATCTAGCTGCACCCCACCCTGATTCACAGACGAGCCTTAGCTTGGTGCCTATTGCAGAATCTTCACATCCATTCCAGGTTCAGGATTCTCAAAGAATAAAGCAAGAGGGGAACCTGGGTGGCTCAGTCATTAAGCATCTGCCTCGGGCTCAGGTCACTATCCCAGGGTCTTGGGATCGAGCTCCACATTGGGCTCCCTGCTTGGCAGAAAGCCTGCTTCTCCCTCTTCCACTCCCCCTGCTTATGTTCCTTCTCTCGCTGTCTCTGTGTCAAATAAACGAATAAAATCTTTAAAGATTTTATTTTTACTTATTTGACAAAGAGAGATCACAAGTAGGCAGAGAGGCAGGCAGAGAGAGAGAGGGGGGGAAGCAGGCTCCCTGCAGAGCAGAGAGTCCTATGCACGGCTCATCCCAGGATGCTGAGATCATGACCTGAGCCCACCAAGGCAGAGGCTTTAACCCACTGAGCCACCCAGGCGCCCTGGTGGATTGCATTTCTAAACCAGTGAAGAATGATGGGGCCTCACAGCAAACATCAGCTCTGAATAAGACTGGAAAAGTCCTGTCTGCACAGCAAAGACTATGCAGATGCTGAGATCTATGTGTGGGTCCTGATCACATCACAGAAGCACTAGGTAACAGGGAGGGGACTAGAATCCCAGGCTCCCCTAATTCTAGGTTAATGTTCTTTCTACTATATTTACTTTTAATCTTAAATAGCAAAGGGTGTTTTTGTTACAGCCAGATGCCAAAGAAGCAATTAACAATTGGGCTTTTTATGGTAACAGTGGGTTGATTTTTTGCAAGTCTGGTGTCCTATCTACAGCTGCTGATTTCATCTAGTAAATCTTATACATGGCCTATAATTAGGGATATACTTGCAGAGAGGGAGGGAGGTAAGGGAGAGGATTTACCAGCGGACTCCTTCAATCAAAGCTCAAGATCAGAAATGAACAACCAGCTGAATGCTTTTATGAGAAGATGAAAAAAAAAAAAATCAAACCACTGGGTCTTAACTGAAATACTCTGGTCACTGCGAATCTTTCTCCCTAGTCCCCTTCTACATACCCCTACCCTCCCCACCCCATATCCATTCCACTTGAAATCATTTTCTTCAACACTCATTTTTCTCGCTTGAGTTTGGGAACATAAATATCTAAATTTATCATAAACATAAATATCATAAATATCTAAATTGTCGCATTCACACATGAGCTGACCTTTCATCTGACCTTTTACATTTTTAAATACATTTGTGGTTTGTGTTTCTACAGCTTCTGTACTATTTTGGTCCTGATTCAAACTCTGTTACATGATTTACATCATTCTTTATAAGACCTGGATTGTTTTTAGGTTTTAAACTTTCATTTCTCTATTTTCAAATGAAGCTTGTAAACCTCCACCTTCATCTCTATTTTCAAATGAAGCTTGTAAACCTCCACATTCATCTCCAATATCAGGAATTCCACACTTGCCCACGTTTTGCTTTTCTTATAAGGACACCAATCACATTGGATTAGGGCCTACTCAACTTCATTTTAACTCGATTTCTTTGGTAAAAGACACTATTTCTTTTTTTTGTTTTTGGTTTTTTGTTTTGTTTTGTTTTGTTTTTTTAAAGATTTTATTTATTTATTTGACAGACAGAAATCACAAGTAGGCAGAGAGGCAGAGAGAGAGGAGGAAGCAGGCTGTCCCCAGAGCAGAGAGCCCGATGCGGGGCTCAATCCCACGACCCTGGGATCATGACCTGAGCCGAAGGCAGCGGCCTTAACCCACTGAGCCACCCAGGTGCCCCAAAAGACACTATTTCTAAATAAGGTTACACTCTCAGGTACTGGGGGTTGGGACTTTAACATATCTTTGGGGGGGTGGGGGTGGGAGAGGGAGAGATACAATTCAACCCCTAACAGTGGGTCTTCATTTTTACAAGGCAAATCTTCCAGGGTCCCTGGTAACCAATTCTTCTGTAGCCTGCACACGCACTGAGTCATGGAGCACTGGATCTCACCCTGGCGGCACGTTGGCCCACTGAGTGATGAAGTGCTCTTGCCTCCAGGCTGCTCCATGGATAGCTCCCAGAGCCCAGAAGCTGGCTGGAGGATTCTAGTCTCATCCATAATGACAGCTCTGTCCAGACTCTGTTGGTACCCACCTCCCACCAACCACCCCCGCCCAGGCTTGGCAGATGGCAAACTGGACCCTTGTAGTTAGTTAAAGCCCATCTGTACGGAGGGAAGTGAGTGGGTGCCAGGGCTGTCTCCCAGGCCAGGCAGACCAAACCGGTGAAGGGAAGGAAAAATTATTCCTCTACCTTTCAAGGTCTTCCAGCTGGACTAAGAATGAAATTTAGATGAGATAGATGTGTTAACCTAACAGGAGAAAAAAACTCCCAAGTTTTATTATGCATGCACAGAGCGCCAATAATGATATTGAGACCTGGAAATGGACAAGGTCGTTTGTTTTCACACTTTTTAGACAAAGAGACAATAAACCTATAAGGAATTGACATGACAAAGAAAACTTCATTTGGGAGCTTCCGTGAGGAAGGCATTCTAAACAGAATTTGGGCTCGAGTAGTAAACTGGTAAAAATGGAACCGGAGGGGGCTCCTGGGTGGCTCAGTCGCTAAGCATCTGCCTTTGGCTAAGGTCATCATTCCAGGGTCCTGGGATCGAGCTCCGCATAGGGCCGGAAGCCTGCTTCTCCCTCTCCCACTCTCCCTGCTTGTGTTCTCTTTCTCACTGTGTCTCTCTCTGTCAAATAAATAAATAAAATCTTAAAAAAAAAAATGGGACCAAGGTTGTTTATAGAGGCTTCTGCACCGTGAATTTCTCATCTCTGGTGATAAGGATATTTCTCTATTACCTGATACAGGGTGGGTACCTTTCACAAGGGAGAATTATTTCCTGCTTTCAGGAGGACAGAGGAGGATCTGAGTGTTCTCCTTTTCTTTTTTCCCAAGATTTTGGTTTTTTTTAAGTAATCTAAGTAAACTAAGGCAGCCACGTGCCCCAGAGCATTCTTCTTGCACAGCTAACCTCTTAAGTAACTTTTTTCCCACTTCGATAAATTTTAATTTAAATTCAATTAATTAACCTGTAAGGTATTATTAGTTTCAAAGGCAGAGTTCGGTGATTCATCAGTCTTATGTAACACTCACTGCTCATTACATCACGGGCCCTCCTTTACGTCCATCCCCCAGTTATCCCATCCTTAAGTAATTTCTATTTCAAATAACCAAAGGCCAATGTGGCCCATTTGGAACAGCGTGCCCTTGGCCCCAACATCGGCCGCCCCTTCCATGCAGGCACATCTTTTTTGGAAGGCTTCCCCTCCTGAGAGCCAGTGACGCGTCCAGGCTTCATTTGGACAGAGCAGAACAAAGGTGAGACTAAGGGGCTTCTTATTCAGTGCAGCCCTTGTGAAACCACGTCCCCGCATTCACTAGAATCAGTCTCACCCCCGGGAGGTACAAGAAGAAACCTCCAGGAGGTCTTGGCCTGGCTGGAGCTCAGTTGGCATCTCAGAGGCAATATGATTAGTCAATGTTCACCGAGACATAAAGTCTCCGTGATTAATTATTCTTTCAATTCGAACCACAAAGGACTAAATCCAACAGGGGCTTGCCCTGTTAATTGAAATTTAGAAGTTTTTGATAAATGTTAAATGAAATAGGGCTAAGCAGTAACTGGCTAGAAATTGTTACATTATGTAACTATAATACACGGTCCTAAAATAGGGATGAACTAACAACACTTATCAGATTTTTTTCCCCTGCATTCTTGGAGTCTTCAAGACTCCAAAGGGATGTAGATATTCGCACTCCCCATCAATGAATGGCATTTCAACCAGGTAAAATTTAGCTCTGAATTTGGACCCAGATTTCCTGAACTTGAATCCTAAAAGGAATGCACATAAAAAGTATGGAGCCTTCAAAGACGCTAGTCACAACAGACCATGTATTAAAGGAGCCCATTCATATGAAATATCCCAAACTGGGACATTTACAGAGAAAAAAGATTAGTGGTTTCCTACAGCTGGGGTGGGATTGGGGGTTAAAAAAAAAAGGAGGGGAGTGATAGCCAAAGCATACAGGGTTTCTTTTTGAGGTGATGAGCATGTTCTAAATTTGAGTGTTGTGATGGTGCCCATATCCGTGAAAACACAAAAATCCATCAAATTCTCTACTTGAAATGGGTGATTGTACAGTATGTGAACCCTTTCTTAATAAAGTTGTTGAAATAAGACAAAACAAAACTAAGAAGCTTTCAGAGTGTTTGGGAACTGACCTAAAACATTACTTAAAAGGTCAACTGGTATGCATCAGCTTTAAAAAAAAACACCCCCCCCCCCACAACACCAAAAACAACCCAAATGCAAATTGTAGCACAAGCAGCCAATTCTTGCTTTGTTAGCAGTTAATACCTAAAGTGCTATTTTTAAAGCATTTGCTCTTGGCACTAGAGCGTAGTACAACAAACACTGAGCGATTTGTGCTATTTCCCTGCAAAGTGCCTTAAAGGAAATTGACTCATAAAGTGAAACTGACAGGTAGAAGGGCAGAGAAAAGGGGCACATGGTGGGGAGGTGTTTTGGTCCGTGTCCTGAGCCCTTCTCAGTTACAACTAGGTGCCAGAAAAACCCACAACTCTCTATTTGAAGGAGGGGCCCTAAGAATGGAAATTTTATGCATAAACCACAAAATAATAGTCCCTAGCCACGAGGGTGACCACTGCCATGCCTGTGAGGATGGAAGGAGATGTTAAGTCAAAAGAGACTCCGTAGAGGTGATCAGAAGAAAGAGGATGGAAGAAAAAGGAACATACTAGCCTAATGCTTATCAGATGCTTGCAGGGCACCAGAGCCCCGAGCAATCAAGCACTTTAGATATGCTGTCATTTAATCTTTGCATAATAAGAGATCTGCTTGAGGTGATTTAGGGTGGGACCCTAGATAGCCTCAGGATGGAACTGGTTACAGAAAGCTCCAGCCACTGAGAAGGTGGGAATTCTCAGCTCCACCCACTTACCTCTGGGGAAGGAAAGAGCCCCGCACGAGATGGAGCTCCGAAAACTTTTGACAAGGTCTGGAGAGCTGCCAGGTGGGTGGGGGGTGTGGCACGTCTGGGGACTTAATGGAAACTTTCCCCACCCCAACCCCCACCTCGCCCTACGCATCATCCGCTCTGCTGTTCTGGAGTTGTAGTCTTTGTAATAAACTAGGAAACGAGTCCTTTGAGCCTTCCTGGCAAATTCTCCAACCTGAGGCAGAGGTTGTGGGAAGCCCCCACCGACTTGAAGAGGTGACCCTGGATTTGTGACTGGCGTCTCAAACGGGAGAGGTCTTATGGGACAGAGCCCTTGAACTTGTGGGGTCTGATGCTAACTCCAGGTAGTGTCAGACCTGAGGGAATGGTCTCAGGGTAAACGTCCCCAAATTCTCACAACAAACCTCAAAAGCAGGATGTGATTATCTTCATTTCCTGTGATGCCCAAGGGAATGCCTGTGTCCTATAACTGGACGGCCTCGCCCTTATTTCTACCCCAGCTCCTGCCACCGGCTCTTTCCACAAGCCCCCTCCTTCAGAAATCTGCAGATGGGCAGTAGGCATCCATCTCTGTGCTCCCCTGCAAACATCTGGGGCCACTTTTCAGTCTTGCCCCAGCCCCAGAGGGCAGCAGTGCTGCTGCTGGTCCTGTAGGTTGGTGGCTTGGCGAAGAGTTGGCTTTTTTTTTTTTTTTTTTAGATTTTATTTATTTATCTGACAGATCACAAGCAGGCAGAGAGGCAGGCGGGAGGCGGGGGGAGGGGGAGGAGCAGGCTCCCCACTGAGCAGAGAGCCTGATGTGGGGCTCGACCCCAGGACCCTGGGATCATGACCCGAGCCGAAGGCAGAGGCTTTAACCCACTGAGCCACCCAGGTGCCCCAAAGAGTCAGCTTTTTTGCAGATGTTCCAGTTTCTGTAATGACTTTTCTTGGAATCCACCCTTAACATGGCTTTGGGGGTAAGCAAGAATTGTACCCCCAAAATGACTCAGGGAAGTCCCCTCCCCATCTCCACTTACAGACTAGGAGCGGGGGAGGGCCAGCTGGGCCCCCTCCGTCAGCCCTGGGCAGAACCTGGCCTCGGTGATTAGCAGATGCCTGCAGAATGCGGAGTCATAACCCCTTTGTTCCCAGCTTTGGGCCTGGCTCCCAATTCTAGAGCAATAAGAGACGGTTCCCTAAAACCCTGTTATGTAACACTAACCTGTTCCTTTCTGCACGAACACACATGACTCTGTATTTTTAAGATCACCTAATCAAAACTGGTACGGTCACTCAAGGGCGATTTGGAGAGCACCACGGGGTGACAGTGAGACACAGGCTCCCCCAGCAGCAGGAGGTGGGGGGATTCAGATTCGGCTGGGTTTGCAGCCTCTGAACGGGGGCTGCTTGCCCTGGATTGTTCCTGCTCACTCTCCTTTTCGAACTGCTTTTCGGAGAGAGCCAGTGAAGCATGAACAGCCTTGATCCATACGGAGGATGTACAATTTGGCCCTTAGATAGCTTGATAAATCAAAAGCTTGTAACAGACTAACAAATATTCTTGATGAGTTGCAACATGGCAACAGCGATCAGCACTGGATTAACTGTCCCTAAATCTAGCTTGCCTCTCATGTACTGTATTATTTTGGGAAACCTGGACCTCCAACGGGATGGAGATGTTCACTCAGCCAATCAATTTGTAATTTGAAGGCACTAAAGGATTTCCATTTTTAAAGGGCAGATGTTAAACTTATTTTAGCTTTAGAACCCATTTAATTTTCCCAAATATAACATTATTGGGACTCCCAATGCATGTATAAGGTGGGTGAAAGTGACAAGTGGATCCCTATAGCTGTAGAGCAACCCCTGTTGTTTGATACAATGTATTTCATTCTTTAAAGGGCCCAGAAGCACCTCTGTGGGGTCCAAGGTTCTGTGGAGCGGAACTGAGGAAGCAACAGAAAAGGCTTGGAATGAGATGCGCCTGGGTTCGAATGTCTGCTGTAGCAACTACTCCCTGTGTCAACCTGGGCAGGTTATTTAACTCCAAGACTGTTGCAGGGATGATGGTAGGACAGGAAAAGGAATGTTTTCCAAACTGGGGTTCATGGATGTCTCTTTGGGGGCTATGAAAAATTTTTTTCTTTAATGGGTTCCTGCATTACTCAGTTTAGGAAGGCCAGTTTTTTTGTTTTGTTTTGGCTTTTTATTTTTTTTCCAGACTAGGTTTGTTTGGTCTAGTACACTCATTTCTAGAATAGCTGCAAAGAGCAAACTTTTCCCCAAACATGGGGAGTGGAGTTCCAGCAGATCATTGCCTATGGAGGGTTAACAGAGGGACCAGAAAGATCCTTTCTCCTGTTTACCCTGTCTTTCTCCAAAATTCTCAATTCAAATGATCTGTGAGACTTGGGGTTAATGAGGTACGTTTAGGGAGGGAACAAATGGAGGGTTTTTCAAAGATAGACAATAGTTGTTTGTACCTCCAGCTCTACTGGACGGAGCCAGCTTGAGGGGGAGGACACCTCACTCTTTAGGAATGGACACTTTGGGATCTGAACCGAAGCTTCCTAAAACTTCTAGCAAGTTACTTAAGATTCTCTGAGCCTTGGGGTGCCTGGGTGGCTCAGGCACTTGGGTGTCCTACTCTTGGTTTCCAGTTGGGTCGTGGGATCAAGCCCTGGGTCGAGCTCTGTGCTTGGCATAGAGTCTGCTTGTCCCTCTCTCTCTGCCTGCCTGTCTACTTGTGGTCTGTCTGGCAAATAAATAAATAAAATCTTTAAAAAAAAAAGATTTTATTTATTTATTTGAAAGAGAGAGAGCACAGGGAGATGGAGCAGAGAGAGAGGGAAGCAAGCTCCCTGCTGAGCAGAGAGCCCAATGCGGGTTGATGCCAGGATCCTGGGACCATGACCTGAGCCAAAGGCAGAGGCTTTAACCCACTGAATCACCCAGGCACCCCTAAATAAATAAAATCTTAAACAAAAAAAGATTCTCTGAGCCTCAGTTTCCTTATTTATAAAATGGAGGCAATATCTAGTCTATTGGATGGTCAGGATAAACTGAATAAAACAACTTAGCAATGATTTGTATTGTTCTCAAAAGCTAGGTTTTTTTTTTTTAAGATTTTATTTATTTATTTGAGAGAGAGCCCGAGCTGAGGGGCTGCAGGAGGAAAGAAGCAGACTCCCCCATGAGCAAGCAGCTTGACATGGGGCTCAATCCTAGGACCCCAAGATCGTGACCTGAGCCGAAGGCAGATGCCTAACCAACTGAGCTACCCAGGAGCCCCTCAAAAGTTCATTCTTGCCCCTCTCTGTCTGGGTTTAGTAATCCTGTGAGTGATCTGTTGAAAGTTCTAAGACCCAAGTTAATGAGCTAGTAATTGTATGCTTCTCTGGGCCCCTTAACAATACAAGATGGAGACAGGCAATTTAATAGTACCTATTCTTTCCTGGATATTTTTGGAGCAGAAGCTGAACAGTTGTACTTGGAATCCGAATAAATAGAAGTGAAGGAGAGAATCGCTGGGTCAGGTCTTGCGTCTCAAGAGGAAAAATACAACCTCCATCATCAGACTTGAAGCCACATATCCTTGGAGAGCCGGTCGGGAAAAGTCTTGGACAAGACTGAGCCGAAGGACCTGCTGGACACTCATCAGTCTTAGACTGAAGGAAATTAATGTCAATGAGGGTCAATCTGAAGCCAGTCCCTAGCTCAGAAGCAATTTAGGAAGAAACTGAGCAAATGTATATTATAATTAACAACACTGGCTGGCAAGGAAGACGTTGATGGGACTCCCCAGGTGGTATCAGATTTCCAACAGGTGGAATGAAAGTCAAAGGCACTGACCCACCTCTCAGTAGGGAAGAGGTGGTCTTCCCGGCTTACCTTGCTATTTCCTTTTCCCTCACAAAATTAAATAACAGTAAAATGGTATAAAAACTTGAACACAGGAAATGGAGCTCTCTTAGGCAGAGCTGCCTTATCTTGAATAACAGAGGTGACAAGATACTGCTCCTCTTGGCCATGGGGGAAAACACACTGGTTCACCTGGCCCCGGGGGTGGGTCATCTCTGACCAGGAGCTCCTCCCTGATATGCCAATCAAACCCAATCGTTTTCCACATGGTTATGGCATGAAAAAGGTTGGGAAGCTCTGCTCTGAGGCTATTTCCCCAAGCCTGGTGCAATGACATATAGATCCTTGGGTCCTATCTTCCTGCATCTGGTTTGGTAGGTCTAGGGTAGGGTCCAGAAATCTGCAATTTTTTAAAGCTGCCAAGGTGATTCTGACCTGATTTGGGAACTCAGCTGTAAGGACTAAGAAGTTCTGATATTTTCATTTAATAAAACTAAAAATGGGGGTGCCTGGGTGGCTCAGTGGGTTAAAGCCTCTGCCTTCGGCTCAGGTCATGGTCCCAGGGTCCTGGGATCGAGCCCCACATCAGGCTCTCTGCTCAGCAGGGGAGCCTGCTTCCTCCTCTCTCTCTGCCTGCCTCTCTGCCTACTTGTGATCTCTGTCCAATAAATAAATAAAATCCAAAAAAAAAAAAAAACCCACTAAAAATAGCAGAGGCCAATGTCACTGGTCCAAGTCCTGAGCAAGTCGTGGATTTAAAACCTGTTTTCTTGAAAGTATGGAGGGAGATTCTCCATGAGACAGAACTGAAGAGGTTGGTTGCATCTGTTCACTTTTGGCTGAAATCCTTGGGCCTTTTGGCCCCTACTTTCTTCTTTTAAAGTCTTAAACGGTATTCTTCTAAAATATACCTGGTAAGAACGCTGGACGGTAACAGACTGCCCAAACAGCCCAGAGCACCACCCTGGGACTCCGGTGCCACAAACAGCCCGAAGTTAGCACGGCAAACAGTAAATGCAACTTCTAAGTTTCTTAGAGGTGAAGTATCAGAGACACATGCTGTTCTGATTTCAGGTGACATAATAACAGAAGAAATAACAACCCATTAAAAAAAAAAAAAATCTGGACCCTGGGACCATGACCCGAGCTGAAGGCAGAGGCTTAACCCACTGAGCCACCCAGGTGCCCCACAGCTTATCTTTTTGTAAATGCCCAACTCAGATCCCCCCACTCTATTAAATTGGCCCTGACCACCTCTGTTGCTAGAGCTGCTCCCTCCTTGACATGGTGTCGGGAGGAGGGAGCAGTGTTTCCGGGCGGGGGCGGGGAATCTCACTTGGTGGTGAAGACATCTCTCCCGCTGCTCTGGTTACTTCCAGAGCATCTCCCTACCCTAAGTGCTTCCCTCTCTAAAGCAAGGGTCTCACGGAGACCTCCCCAAGGAGGAGGGCTCAGGGGCATGAGATGCAGCAGCTGACGATGTTAGGGTCTAGGACCAGGGAGCACTTGGGCAGCCGAGGGTCCCTCGTCCTCTCCAGGCCAACGATACAGTCAGTCCTTCAACTACCCAGAGGCGCCTGTCCCCAGCGTTGGAACCCGTCACAAGTCAGCTGCGTTACTCTCAGAAAGAAACAGATGGACAGAGGGAAATGTGGGAAATGGCAGTCACAACAGCAAATTCAACTTGATGACATGCCCCAGCACGAGGCAGCTGGGTTAAGTCTGGCCATTTGGAGATCGCTGAAAATTTTTACCACCTTCCGACGCCAACATGAAGACCAAAATGATGATATTTTAATTGGAGGGAGTGGCACAGTGTGGGTGAAGCACTTTGTACCAAAGGGTACGGAGCGTAACAACATTTACTCATTTGGTCTCTCTGTTCCCTCTCTGGGGCCCATCGTCCTTAGCAAATAGCATTTAATCTCTCATCCTTGGCAGTTACTGGAAATGTCAGAGGTTCCTCTCTTTGTTCTGTTCCTTCTCCCTGAAGAGAGAATTCCACGGATGTTTAGATCTGTGTAGCCAATGAACTGGCTGCTGGTCCGGAAGATTCTAGAACCCAGGGGCCTAGAGGCTGAGTTCCTTCGGCATCCAACTCTGGGGGGATGGTCCACATCAGATTCTGCCTAAAACCTGCCCTGCCCTGTCCTAACTCAGTCAGACCACATCAGGGGTCCATGCTTCTAAGACCACCTCACGTTAGTCTTTCCCTTCGTCTCTGAGTTCAAAACATTGCAAATTTCCCCAGTAACATGATTATGCTCTATTTATCACTGGGAAGAGGGAGACTTCTTTTACGTCCCCCAAAATGAAGGGAAGGAGGAATTTCTGTCATCTTAAAAAGAAGACCAAGCTCCAGGGGTAGCAGAGACCAGACACAATCATGGCCTCCCCAGCCTTTGCACCTAGCAGCACCTGGCCCACGGTAGGCCCTTCGTAAATGCAAACTCCAGATTCACAAAGGAGTCTTGCTCCCAATAGGTTTTACTAAATCTCCTTTCCGTGGACTGATCTACAGGGTTTCTCGACTGAGAAACCGGCGAAACCTCGATCATTCTCTGTTGTGGGGCCACCCTGTGCCTTGTAGGACGCTTAGCAACAGCTCAGGCCTCTCCACCCACTAGACGCCAGAGGTTCCTCCCTCCCACCACTAGTGGTGGCGATCAAAGATATCCCCAGGCACTGCCTGATGTACCCTGGCGGGAAAAACTGCCCCCAGGTGAGAACCAATGGTCTAGAGACTCCCCTTTGCTTTATATAAATTGATGAAGATTAAAAAACAAAATAAGACACAACAGAGCACCAAAAAGTCCTCTCCTTCTCAACTCCCTCCACCGAGTGATTACCTCCCCCCTACCCCTGCCTCCCCACCCCTGCTTTCCAGCGGAGGCATGTCTGAACATTTAGAAGCACATGTCCCCCACATCTGTGTCCCTGGGGGAGAGCTGTGGGTCAAGGAGGCAGGGGGCTGGACTTCGCACTCAGCCCACACCGCCGGCCTCCGAGGTGGAGCGCTCCACGCCTGACCTTTGGAATTGTCCAGGCTGGGCGGGTCCTGTGGGCTGGGCATCGGGATTTGTTCCTCTGCCCCCAAACTGCCAGCTCAGCTTTGCAGGGACGAGCTCACGGCGTGTGTCCTCTGCAGACGCCCTGCGACCTATTGCACAGGGTTTCCTCATTCCTGAGCTGGGATCTTCACCTTGAAGCCTTGGCAGAGCATGAAAGGGTCGGGATGGGGCTCTTGGCAGAGGATAGAAGCCTCGTATCAACTGTCTCGCAAGTACAGCCCTGCTTAGATTTTTGGCTTCGCTTCCTCTTTCCTGCTTTGGGGTGCTAATGTCACTGGGCGCTGGGCGCTTTGTGACTGATGGGGGCAGGGCCTTGGTGGGGCTGTGTTGAGGTTAACGGAGGGGCTCCCTGTTTCTGAGAAATCACACCCTTTTTTTTTTTCCTTTTCTGTAACAGAGGGGCGGCCCTGCCAAGTCCTGCAATGGTTATGAGAACAGAACCTGAAGCTAACAGGCTCTTGGGAGTTGGTGCTGAGGCCCTGGCTGTGAATGGGAAACAGCATCCCTGCAAAATGAGAACGAAGAGAGCGCTGGGTTGTCACCTGATCCCGCCTCTCCAGAGTGTCCTTCTGAATCTCTGGTTAGTGGTGGCACAAGGCCCTATCAGGCAGAGGGCACCCAGCGGAAAATTCCCAGCTCCAGTCACCTTAACGAGAAAGGCATTCTTGCCTCCTGTGTGGCTTGGAGGTTTCCAGGGAGAAAGGGAAGGAGAAAAGCAAGCCCTTCAGTCCCCTGCCTCAGCCCGGACAGCAGCGTGCGTGTGACCGGAGCTGGGAGGAGAGACGACTGACCCAGATAGCCCAGGTCTGAATGCATAAGCATCACAAATCTCAGACCAGAGTCAGCCCACCAGCGCCTTAGCTTCCTCCGTGGAAAATGTGTTCCCATTTAAGATGCTGACATAGTCAACTTACAAAGATGGATTGGAAGAAAAGGCCTGCAAAGCTGTACGCCTCAGATTAAAAAAAAAAAAAAAAAAAGAACTCTGATTCACAACTGTTAGCTTAATGGTAACAAATTCATTTTCTTTGATAGCACTTGCTCTGAAATTGCTGCTGCGGGAAGGAAAAAAACAAGGCCCCCGGCTTTCACTTATTCATTCAACAACCGTTTGGTAAGCATCTGCTCCGTGCTGGTGCTGTTCTAGCTGGGGAGGAAGGGTGATGGAGTAGACAGCTCTTGTTTTCATGGGGCTCACGACAGACCTGTGAGATCGTATGAGTAGCAGGCTCTGCTGACAGTGAGTGGGTTAGTGGGGGGCCCAGGATAGGCCCCAGAGGAGAAGATCCCCAGCTAAGCGGCACAGAGGTGGGGAGCACCAGGGAGTGGCGAGGGCAGAGGGCCCTGCTCAGGGACTGGGCTTCCTCCCAGCCAGTGAGGGTAGTTTAAAGCAGAAAATGACCAGGTCAGTCATTTTACAAGAAAACCCTTGCGGTGGGGAAGAGGATATTCATTACCTATAGCGTTCTGAGTAGAAATTTATTTGGAAATGGGTTGCTTCTGAATAGGTCGTTTCCCTTGTTCTCAGGGCCTGGCTGATGACACACAACCAGAACAGCCTAGAAAACTCTTCTCTCCCTTCCCCCCCCCTTCAGATGGGTTGCTATGCAGTCTGGATTCTGGAAGCCAAACAATAGGAGGTTGGGGCCACAAGGGAGTCCTACACAGCATGCTCCCAATTATGCCATTCCTTTGTGGTCTAACTGCTGGGGCAGGTGAGGAAGAATTCTACCTGCAGGGGTGCCTGGATGGCTCAGTGGGTTAAAGCCTCTGCCATCGGCTCAGGTCATGATCCCGGGTCCTGGGATCGAGCCCCGCATTGGGCTCTCTGCTCAGAAGAGCCTGCTTCCTCCTCTCTGCCTGCCTCTCTGCCTACTTGTGATCTCTGTCCGTCAAATAAACAAATAAATCTTAAAAAAAAAAAAAATTCCACCTGCAGCCTAGGCCAGTGATCCTCTGGGAGGCAGTACTTGATGGAGAGGTACAGGGCTGAACCCTCTGGGGCCCCTTTCTTCCACAGCTGCCAAGAAACCCTGAGACTTCAGAACAGGCAGGGGTGGCTCTGAATTGAAGAGCTGAACCCCAAGTTCCATGAATCTCTGGTGAGATTTCCCTCCAGGGCAGGGTTTCCCTAGGGTGTCACTAGCCTCAGTGCTGGGGACATCAGGGGCCAGATAATTCTGTGGTGGGGGCGGGGTGCTGTCCTGTCCATCGTGGTATGTTTAGTAGCATCCCTGGTTGCTGGTACATCCCCAAGTTGTGACAACCAACGATGTCTCCAGACATTGGAAGCATTCTTGTGGGGTGAGACTGCCCCCCCACCCCAGTTGAGAACCACTGTTTCCAGAGGATGGCTTTGCATTCTTGTCTTACTGGACCTTGCAGCAGTGCTCAGTCCAATGGATTACTTGCTTCCTCTTGAACCTTGCACTCCCTTGGTGCACCCATCTTGTTTTCCTCCACCTCTCTACCGGGTTCCCTGTAGATTCCTGGGGCCTCCCATCCTCTTCCTGATCTCCAAATGCTGCCATCCCTTCCTGCTCAGACCTGAACCCCATTTCCTGCTTATACTTTATGCTTTCTCCTTCTCATTCATCTCCAGCATTTTAAGTATCTTCTGTTTTCCAATTACTACCACATTCGTCATCATCCCAGATCTCTCATCTGTGTTCTAGACTTACTTCTACTTGCTTTGGATGTCTCGTTGGCATCACAAAATCCATCCATCTTTCTCAGAAATCCACTCCTCTTCTCACCCCTGTCTATCTGTTGGCCAAGACATTAAAAGTTCAGGTCAACCTGATACCTGCTTTTCTCTCATCTTCATATCCAGTCCATGACCAATCCCTATCAATTCTATCTTCAAAATATACCTCAAAACCATCTGTTCTCAGCCCTCCAGTTCCAGCCACTACACAATGTGAAAAACCAATAATGCAGAAAACTCCAACGACCTCAGTGATTTCCTGACTTCCCCTCTGTTGCTTTCCAGTCCCTTTTCCACCCAGAGCAATCTTTTATAAGCACAAATCAGACTATATGATACTCAGCTTTAGTTTCTGCAAAGGCATGCCACTGACTTGAGTAAGATCTAAGTGTCTTTTTTTTTTTTAAAGATTTTATTTATTTATTTGTTAGAGAGAGAGCGAGCACAGGCAGACAGAGTGGCAGGCAGAGGCAGAGGGAGAAGCAGGCTCCCAGCTGAGCAAGGAGCCCGATGTGGGACTGGATCCCAGGACGCTGGGATCATGACCTGAGCCGAAGGCAGCCGCTTAACCAACTGAGCCACCCAGGCGTCCCAGATCTAAGTGTCTTAACATGACCCCAACCTCCTTCGTGCCATTTGTCCTTTAATTTCTGCTGCTGCCGCCATGTTGGTCTTCTTTCGCTTCCCCATGTGTGTCACACATGTGATGACATACATGCTATTACCTTCACCTGGCACCCTATCCCCCAGCTCTTTTCATCCTGCGGGTCTCCGTATGTCATTACTTCTAGAACATCTTTCCTGATCCCATCCTCTTTTTATTTTTTAAGATTATTTTTTAAACAGTTATTTATTTAACAGAGAGAGAGAGAGACTGAGCACAAGCAAGGGGGACAGCAGGCAGAGCAGGCAGAGGGAGAAACAGGCTCCCTACCAATCGAGGAGCCCAATGTGGGACTTGATCTTAGGACCCCAGGATCATGACCCAAGCTGAAGGCAGCCGTTTAACCACCTGAGCCACCCAGGTGTCCCCCGATCCCAATCTCTTAAATTCAGTTTTCCCATCATGGTCTCTTTCCCCATCATGCATGCTTCCTTATGGCACTGGTGACTCTCAGGTCCATCTGTCCTCATGTGATTCTCTATTGTTGGCTCCCCGGCCAGACTGGAAGGATACTGAGGGAAGAAGGGACTCTCAGTTGGCTATTCTATTCATTCCTGTGTCACCATCTTAACATCGTATGTGACACTCAATGAGTATTCAGTAAATATTTATTGGATGAATGACTATTCACCTCTTGCATCCTTGAAAAGAATACTTGACGACCAAGAGAAATGAATGACTATGAAGAATTAACTAAAAGCTCCTCACTTGTCTGTGTAAATGAAAAGAAGCTTTCCGGAGCTGGTTCCTGGGAGCACGAAGCACAAGGAGATGAATCAGGCACCCGCTGACTAGAAATGAGACTTGTTGATTTTGTCATTAGTATTCCATATTTATCCTAAGACTTTCCACCCAGTCAGGAGGGAACTCCCTGAGTCCCAGGCAGATCACACCAAAGCAATCCAAGAGGAAGAGCTGAAATTAGTTCAGCGTTCTTCCTGGGAGGCCCGAGCTCCCAAAGAGGTCAGGACGCCCAGGAAGGACAGCAGCCCCCACGCAGGCTGAAGGAGCCGAGGAAGTGATGGGGCACAGCTTAACGCCATGTGTCACGCTCTGATGCACCACGAGAGCCCCGTGGACTCGCTATGAAACCACAGAAGTATCTCCTCCATAGAATGAGACAAGGGGAGGCCACATTTCCCCTCCTCATCTGCACGCTCAGTTATGCAGAGCATTTCTCTTGGTTTTTCTGAAAATTCATGAGCGTGGTTGGCTGCGGAGCGCGGTGTCAACGGATGACGTTACAATGCTCAGCCTTTGAGTCAAATCGAGAGTAATTCACATCCGCCTCTCCCAGTCTTTTGAAGAAGGGACGGCAGCTGCAGAGCACACGCCTGCAATTAAGCAGCTAAGCGTTTGCTAAGACCAGGTTAGAGTCCCAAAATGTGGAGGGGGGAAAAAAAAGAAAAACAAAAAAACTGAAACCACATTGGGAGCCCAGTCGGTAAGAATGGTGGAATTCAACGGGTTTATTTATTATGTCTTAAATCAGCCTTAATGAATCCAGGAGAAGAGTGTCAAGGTCCCTGTGTCACTGCTCCAGGATGAGTCTGGGGCCCCGAGTCCACACACATTGTGACTGGCTCTCCTGTTGCTAAACAACCATCATTCAGGGCGGGGATGTCACTTACAAGGGGACGGTCACCCACATCCCGCCAGCGGCCGTTAATAAAGTACTAATGGGATATCAAGGGTGACTCGTACCAACAGTAAAATAACAAGGTTGGGCTGAGGCAAACCATGGATCCCGGTAGGGGGGGAGCTACAGAAAAAGAGAGGCTCTTCGGTTTCTTCTCAGTCAAGAACAAAGAAAAGGAGAAACCCTCTCAAAGGCACTTCCTGTTTTCAGAGAAAGTTTCTGTGTCAAGATGAGCTGTTGGGACTTTCAATATTCAGTCGGAGGACAGAGCGAGCATTTTCTTTGGGTTACACATGAGGAAACCCATAAAACCCAGCCCTGGCCCCCACCCACCCTGGAACATGGCAGATGGGGAGGCAGGTCCTGGCAAAACAGGAAGTCCAAGACGGCTGCTGTTCGACAGAGGCCCGGATGCTGGGTGGTTCAGCCTGGTGCATGTTTTGCTGCCCAGAAGGATGGCAGAGCAAGGGAGACAGGAAATGGAAATGGAGTGGCAGCCAGGGCCCTGAGGAGCAGGAACTTAATTTTGAGACTCGCATTAAATAATCCAGCAAGATGTGAGACCGAATTGAATTAACACGGAGATGGATGAAAGTCTCCCAGGTTAGGACTCACTTCATAAATATCGGTTGAATGAATGAGTGACGCTCCCCCATCTGCCATCCCATTTATGGCTTACCTCCGATTCTTTGTAGTAACGTTCTGGAATCTCGTCGCAGGCGATATCAATAAAGCAAACTTCTCTCTCTAGGTCTTTGGCTTCATTGTCAAAAATCTGAAAGAGCAGAGCGACATATCAAAGGTTAGTATCCTCAAGGTGCCCACGGTTGGCAGGACTGTGGATGAACACCCCACAGAGCATCTTCACATGGCTCGGCGCTCCGGCTGGTGTTCTCTGCCTGCCTCAGAATGTGCATGAATCATGAAAGGCGTTGATTCATCGCTTACGTTTTGTCACATCAGAGGCAGGTACAGCATCCATCACCGCTTGGTGAGGGGTAGAAGGAAAAGTGGTCTGTTTTTAGAAGTCCAAGAGCGGAGAAATAAATCTCTTCCAAAAGTGTCTTCCAAAAAACGAGGTCTGCTGATTGTTGGCAGTTAATCTGAACAGGGGGAGCGGAGAGGCTACAAAGGGTCTGGCTGGAGAGGAGACAACGAGCAGTAATGGAGCCCAAGATTTATGGAAGAGAAATGTGGGTTTTCTTTTTTTTCCATTAACATTTTTATATATAGCTTCACAAACAACACAGGCTCATTGCAGGAAAGACAGATAAACAGAAAGAAAATAAAGAATGGTCCACAACCTCATTACGCAGGAATAAACACATGTATTACTCTTGATCATTTAAGAACACGATTTCCTTGGGACATGCAGGACTAAGAAGGTAGAGCTTGGGGAGAAACTGAGGCGGCTCTTTGCCTGACTACTCTAGGTTCCACTGGCCCCAGGATATTTATCACTTGCAAAGAAATATATAAGACAGCCATATACATACATATATACATATTTTTTGGTGGAAAGATTAAGATCCTAGTTTTTCCCATTGCCATTTTTCTGATCTAAAGGGATGATCTTCCCAGCCCCCCTGAAGGGTGGAAAACAGATTGTTTTCAAAAGCACTTCATCCTTGGAAGTCATCTTAGCTGTATCCCTACCGCACTGTTTGGCTAATTCCTGCAGGAGAATCAACCGTGAACACTGATTATATCTGATTCTTCGGTAGAGAATGAAATATTTTGGAAGCACAGGATGGTTGATGCCCAAGAACATTGTCTTGACACAAATTCGGTGCCTGTTAGTAACATGATCTCCCACAGGACAGCACGTGTAACGCCCTTTACAATGCCACACTCTCCTTGGTCTGATTCCCCACCTGAAACTATTAGTCCTTCCCAAACACTTTCTGAATAAATCTGTGTTGGAATTTGTGCTTCAAGTCTGGTATGTGTGCTGTTGCCTATTTTCTTCTCAAATTGTCAGAGACTGGGCTCTTCAGACTTGTCCAAGGAGACTGCGCAGTCTCCCCTGAGGGGGCCACTGCATTTTCCTTAAAGGGAGAGAAGGACAGGTTCTCAGATCACGTCTGGCTCCTTCCCTGCCACTTGAAGTCAAGTCCTTGGGGATACTCCTAGAGTATTAGGAAGAACAGGCGGATGGCTTTGAAATGAAACAGGGAAACTGCAGGGAGATGAGTTCAAGTTTGAGTGGAGAAATAAATTGCAAATGAAATACTGGGTCTCAGGTTGTTTGCGTGAGTCTCTCTCTCTCTCCCTCTGTCTTCTCTATCTCTCCCCCTTTCTCCCACCACCGACCCCCAATCTACCTACTCTTCTCTCTTCCAAGAGAAGAAAGACATGTGCCTTGTTAACAAAACAAAACAAAATGGAACACCTCAGAGGAAAATGAGCTTTGAGAGAGTAAATTACAGAAGAAGTTAGAGAGATGTGACATTTATTGGTGGTAAAATTTATGGTACTGAAAGAAGGGGAAATAAAGAGGGGTTAAGGGAGTTACTGACAGATTGTGTGGCTTTTCCTAATTTAATTCACGCATTTTTGATCACCTATTATACTGGTTATCATATTATTGCCTCTCTGCTGCAGAGTAACCTGTTAGTCTCTGTTCGGAGCTAACAGACTGGACCCTGGAGGCACTTCTTTACAGCAAGTAGGACATGAAGCCATTTACTGAAGGGACCCCACAGGAAGAAGGGGGTTTCTCTTCCTGGTTTTGGACCTTCTCCTGCTGGGGAGTTTCTCTATGGGGACACTGGGTGGTTCTGTCCCAACTGCATGCCCACAGCATATGGCGGCCTGGTGACCTTGCAGCTCTGGCCTTCGCTGTGACCTTCCACATGTACCACCATGGGCTTGAGGATTCACAGTGGCCGTGGCACTCTGACTCTACACACCTGCCTGCCAGTCTCATCTCACCAGCAGCCAGAGGACTGTTTGCTACTGCCTAGCAACTGAGGACCAGCTCTGGTCCAGGAGACCCAGCCAACTTCTCCAACAACCGGTGGGCTATGACCACAACCTCTCCCTTGAAGTCTCTGCCCCAGCCACGGACAGGGCCCCTCCCAAGTTTGTTCCTCCTTGTGTCTTCTCCCTCAGCTTTAGGTACCCTTTGGAGTTCTTGTTACTTCTTTATAGTACCTACCAAACCTACCAAAGTTGAATAATTCCTTATATTACACTCCCCCTTATTCAAATTATTGTGTGCTTTTATGCCTCCTGATTGGGCCCTGATGCAGAATGAAGGATTTGCTACAAAGAAAGAAGAGACTAGAAAAGCCAGGGAGGGGAGACACCTCTGTTGAGTCAACAAGTACAACATCATCAGGACCCTGACAGAAAACCAAGCTGAAGAAGTTCTCATTTTTCAGATGAGCAAACCAAGGCTCAAAGACGTAAAGAGCTTTGCCTGAGGTCACAGGACAGAGTCAGCAGAGAAGTTCAGATTCAGGGCAAGTCTCCAGCCTTCACAACCAGACTCCTCCTGTGACAAAAAGCTGCCTCTTGGCACCCAACCGGGAAGATAAATACCAGTCAGAAGTGCTTCCTGCTTCTTTCCAGAAAGATGAACTTGGAATCTGGTTCTCTTCCTGCTACTAATAAAATGTATGATCTGAGTCACTGAGTTGGGGAACTACCCCCCAAACCTGGAAACCTTTCTGCTTTGCTGAACAGCAGAAGTAGTAGTAGAGATACTAGTAGGAGAATCTACGCAGGTGCCCTTGAGCTCGGATTCTGATCTCCTTCCTTAACATGACCCGTCATTTGCATGGAAGATGAAATGCCTCCCTGTGACCCATTTCAGGGCGGGGCTCCCAGCACTTGAATAAAGCCACAGAAAAATCACTTTGAGGCCTGAGATTTAAAAATCTCTTCCGGCTTGAGATTACAAGAGTTCTAATTTTCAATAAATAATTAATCTCCCAGTGGTTAAGAGATTTTCGGGAGATGCTCTTAAATGCTCGAGAAGTGCCTATTGAATTAATGGACGGTATTAGCTTTTACTTTCCAGAGAGGAATCTACGGCAGGAATATGACTTACTAATTGATCTGTTTCCTTTTATGAGCGGGGGTTCTATTTCCTTGCTTGTGAGCACCCTAACTTTCCGTCATTCTCAAAAGGGGGCTCAACAGAGAGTTGAAACTTCACAGTATTGGCTGACAGGGACTATAATGGGAATCAGGTGAGCTGAGTTTGAACTTGGGCAAGAACCCTGCACCTCCTTGTGGTCTCCATATTCTCACCTGAAAATAAAAGGCTTTGCCTAGATGGATGGGTGCCAGGAAGTTGTGAAACATCCTAGAATTGCACCCCAAATCTGGGGAGGTGTATTTTTCTGGAGCAAGGGTTCAAGCCCTTTTTCATCTGATTATCTAAGAGATCTGCGGCCCCAGTGAGGTTGTGCTCAAGAGACCCAGATGACCACTATAATTCTTTCCAGTCAAAATGTCTGATGTTGAGTGACCTATGGATCATGTTGGTTGCCTGTGTCTTGTGTTTGGCTCATTCCTTCTCTGCCCCTTCACCCCACAGCCAGCTGACCTGGGTGGTGCACAATGAGGCTGCAGCAGAGAAATGAACGGGGTGGTGGTTATGACATAGCATAACCGAAGCCCATACCCAGGGTGAAACAGTAGAATTTTCATGCTCAGTGTAAGGGCATGATCCAGAATTAAGCCAACAGTGTTGCAGTCAGAGGCTAAGTCAGGCCCCAGAAGAAAAGAGCAAGAGTAGTTATTCCCCCCCATATTCATTGGGGGGGCTTCTCCAGGAGCAATGGCAGGAGATGCCAGAGATCTGGTCAAGCCATTGGCTCTTTGAGCTGGAATGAGAGATCTGCTGGGACAGCTTTACGATGTGGTGCCTCTTGTTGAAACGTCAAGTCAAAGCTCCACCAGGACTATATCTGACACAGGTTCTGTGCACCTTGGTGGTCTTGGGAACTCCTTGGGCAGAAGCTGCTCCCTTCTGAGATGGGAGTTGGGTTTGGGAATTAATAGCAGTACTCTCCCTAGATCCCCTAGAATAATGTTCCCATCTTTGGGACATGCCTACCCACGGATGATCTACAGTGGATTTTGGTGCCAATCTGGTTGACTCTCCTGACCTCCCCCCATGGCCCCACTAGGCCACGAGCACACAATAAACAAACTCCTTTTGATATGAACTGAACAATATGACCACGAGAAGGCGATCTCCTGAGTAAATATTATCTTATAGATTCCAAATCAAAAGAGTGTAATCTTCCCTTTTTTTGTAAAGCATTAAGAACATTAAGCATGCAGCACCTTTAAGATCTTTATATACTTTGATCTACTAAGCTTAAGCTTTGAGAATTTATCTCAAGAATCTTAAATAAAGGAAAAGATTTATGCACAAAGATTTTCACCCTGACATTATTTTAATGGGAAGGAAAAAAAGAGAGAGAGAAAGGAAGCAAAGAGTTTAAATATCCCAGTATGGGCGAACAGCCACGTAAAGTATGATAAATCCATCTGATGCCCTACTATGTAGTACCCACTAACCACTCCATTCTTAAAAATGATTTTCCCAGGAGAGTATACATGGGGGTGGGTGGGATGGAAAAGGGAAGATACCCCATTTTTAAAAGATTTTATTTTTAAATAATCTCTACAGCCAACATGGGCTCAGACTTACAACTCCAAGATCAAGAGTTGCATGGTGCACTGACTGAGCCAGCCAGGTGCCCTGAGATACCCCATATTCAACATGAGTCATTTGGTCATAGCTCAGAAGGGAAAGGTCCATTGATAAATACGGAATGTGTTTTAACAAGGCACTAGATTTCTTCCTCGAACAGGGATATCTTTCTCAACTATGAAATCTCACTTGTTAGAGTCCAGCGAGGGAGAGCACTGGGTACATTGGCTTTCCAGAAATCTACAATTCTGAGAATCATGCATTCTGCATTTTCATTCTCTATCATGGTTACTTTTGTGGTTTAAGATTCAAGCTTATTTATTTATTATTTATTGTTTTACTTATTTGTAGTTTTATGTATTTTTTTAAAAAGATTTTATTTATTTATTTGACAGAAATCACAAGTAGGCAGAGAAGCAGGCAGAGAGAGAGGAGGGAAGCAGGCTTCCTGCTGAGCAGAGAGCCCGATGCGGGGCTTGATCCCATCATGACCTGAGCGGAAAGCAGAGGCTTTAATCCATGGAGCCACCCAGGGGCCACCCAGTAGGCTCCATGCCCAACACGGACCTTGAACTCACTGAGCCAGCCAGGCACCCGTAAGACTCAAGTTTTGATTAGAATTATCTGTATTTTCAGCACAATTTTTCTGTAAACCTAAAACTCTCTAAAAAAATAAAGTCTCTATATATATTTTTTAATTGAAGGGTTAAAAAAGATCCAAGCTTAGTAGCTATGTT
>ML110966.1:0-12696 GCA_003697995.1 Taxidea taxus jeffersonii | reverse complement strand
TTTTTTTTTTTTTAAAGATTTTATTTATTTACTTGACAGAGATCACAAGTAGACAGAGAGGCAGGCAGAGAGGAGGTAGCTGGTACCTTGCTGCCATCCCTACCCCCCCCCCACCCCATGCTGGGCTCGATCCCAGGACCCTGGGATCATGACCTGGGCCGAAGACAGAGGCTTTAACCCACTGAGCCACCCAAGTGCCCCAGTAGTAGCTATGTTTATTTATCTTCCTGCCATCTGCCCAAACTACGAAGGAGAAAGGTAGGGGTGGGTGATTAGTAGGGATGGGAAAAATCTACCAGTCATCCTGCTTTATGCTTCATATATGATTAAAGGGCAAAAAATCTCAGCTAAGCCACTGTTCTCCTCTAACTTCATTTTGCTGCCCTTGGGAGGTGTCAGGGGAAGGAACTGACCAAGGCACACCTAGGAAGAAAAGGTTCATCAAGAAGGAACCTTGGAAGCACAATGACTGTTTTAATAATGTTTTCATTTTAATGCTCTAGATTTGCAAAGTGACCATTGGTTTGGTGGAGGGCAGGCGATGACGGTCGCTGGGTTAACACATTAGGTATATGGGGCTAGAGTTTGGTTCATGGCTGATCGACGGTTACCTATCAGCAGCAGACCCGGTGGGCAGAGACTGAAATGCACTAATGGCTGGGATGAAAAAATAGTCCAAGTTATTGACAAGGCAAACCATCATTTCGTTACCCCATCTTTACTGGTATTCTCACCAAGAACATTTTCACGCCTACATGGTACAATGGTAACTGTTCCGTAAACATATATGCTCTATGATCTAACCCAAGGGCATGGAACTGGTCTTCCAATTGCCATTAAGACAGAGATTAAAAAAAAAAAAGGATGGTCTCCTTTGGTCTTTTGATAAACATTTCTCCTTTTCCCACTCCCCCACCTAGATAGAATACAGAGATGGGTAAATTAATGTTCTGTAGGTACAGTTACTTAAAGACGGTGGTCTGCAAAGAAGAAGAAACAAGACACGTAGCAATAAAAAAGTCAGCAAACAATTACGAACCTTCTACTGTGTGTTCAACACTATGACTTCAAACTTCATCCCCTGTTTGAGCACAAGGAGGCTTACGATTATGGACAGAAGACTAGATTGAATGCGTGACTGAATCAACACCACCGTACAAAATACAATCTATATGTTCCTAAAGTACCGAGTACTAAAAGGTATGCTTCCGACAGGAGTATTCTAGTCCAAATTCAGCAAGGAGGAAACTCAGCAATGGCCTGTCGTAGTCTGGGCCCAGGACCATTATTTCACCAGCAGGAGTGGTTCAAAAGATTGGCCATTTGGTGTTGTGTTGTGCCTGCACGGTGTGGTTCTCAGACACGGGAGCCTGAGGTATAACTTACGGTTGCTAGGGTTTCTGTCTGGGGGCCCCAGACCCGCTCTTCACTGGACCTTGGTTTTGGAGCCGAATTAGAGCCCCATCTGGTGATATGATGAGAGGTGAAGTGCTTTGCCTTAATCCTCATTAAATGCTCCACTGGCCATTGGATTTAGGGGATATTAAGGCTGAGCACAGGAAACTCATCTGTCAGGGTTAGGCCAGTTTGTCTTAGCTGCTGGGTAAACTTCAGTGCCTCCCCGGAGAATGCTCCCTGGTGGACAGTGTCATTAGGCTTTCAGTGCAGAATGGAAAACTGCTTTCCCAAAGCCAGTGGGAGTAGCAAAGGCACTGAAGGCAAAGGTTTCCACCTGCAAGTGTCTGAGAAAATTCCGTCTTCAATGAGGGGGTAAGGACATCTACACAGAGCTGCTGGAGGGATGGAGAGGGGTGAGGGATGGGGCAGGGGCACTCCAAAGAAGGCCTCTGTGAATGTCTGTGGAATGTTCTCGTTGTGCTGTTTTGTTTTCTTAACCAACTGAGCCACCCAGGGGTCCCTGTACTGTTTTGTTTTCTTGATAGGACTCCTCTCCTTTGACAGCCAGCTCACTTGCCTTCCAATGTATTGGGTTTGAATATTATTGGGTTTGAGTTTGAGTGTATCAGGCTCTACATAGACAAAGGGAGGAAGGGACTCCGAGGGACTCTTCTTCTTAGAAAGCTGCTTTGGACCTATTCAAATTTCCAGGTGTTCTAGTTCCCCATCCTTATAGAGTGTATGAGTGTGGGGCAAAGCTCTCATGGATGTGAGCTGGCACCCCAAGGACACTTCCCTGAAGAGAAAGGGTTGAGGGAATGAGGGGTGAGAAAGTAAACTGGGGAGAATATTGTCATGACCCAGCAAGCTTACAGTGTCTTAGATGGCACCCGGGGAGCAGGGGAGGACCTGGGTTAGGGGAGGGTAAGATGGGGACAAGTACAGCTCCGGGTGGTGGGAGACAGCCTAGATCAGAGACGGAGATGGGTGGTAAAGTTGGCTTCTCTTGGCACCATCTGTGGGTTTTCTGCACATTATCTACAGGTCTCTGGACAATAACCAAGGGAAGTTGGCACACACTTGGGGAAGGCCAGGGCTCCCAAGATGGATGTAGAGCTTCTAACACTGGGAAGACCACTCCCACCTTGGCAGAGGGATAAGAATGGCAGTGGGGGTCCTTGGGAGGCCAGGAAGAAGGAATATAAAAGAACGCCCCATGGTGAGCCATCTTGAGGGAGCGGATTCCAAAAAAGTGGGGCATTCATGGTGTCAGCAACAAAAGCTTGCCTGTTTCTTACACGAGTCACTGAATAATGTTTCTCTATATTAGTTCAAATTAATTAAACTCCTAAACAGAACTCTCTGCCAAAAAAGGCTTCCAAGATGGGTGCTTTGGGAAAGTTCAATGTAATGGTCATCCCCAGTGTGAGCACACAGAAACAACTGGGAGGACTCCCAAATTGCTCAATCTGGCCCCTTCATGGTTGAGCTAGCACAGAAGGCACACCATACCCTCCAGCATTTTTCTTTTCTTTTCTTTAAAAAAAAAAAAAAAAAAAGTTTCTCAGGAAGTAGATGTTTTTAATTAGAAGAATCAAGTACAAAGAAGAAATTAGCAACCGCCCATAAAGGTTATACGTATCTTAATCCTCTCATCTTTCTAGTAATGGGGCAGACATAATTTTTAAGAACTAACTTTAGGGGCGCCTGGGTTAAGCCTCTGCCTTTGACTCAGGTTGTGGTCTTGGGGTCCTGGGATCAAGCCCTGCATTGGGCTCTCTGCTCGCTGCTCCCCCTACTTGTGTTTTCTCTCTCTCTGTCAAATAAATAAATAAATAAATCATTAAAAACAAAACAACTAAATTTAGACAAAATCTAGAGCCGTTTTGTCAATCACAAAAAATAAAGGACAACTCAATACCTTAGTAAGGTATGTTGATCATTGTTTTTTATTTAGAGATCCTGCCCCTGAAACAACCTTTTTAAAAATGATTTTTTTGGGGGTGCACAGGTCTATAAATTTTAACACAGGAATCTGGAACCACCACTACAATTAAGGTACAGAACAGTTTCATCAGCCCAAAAAACTAATTTATAGTCAGCCACACCCTCTGCAATGCCCCAAACCCCCATATCCACTGATTTGTTCTCCATCCCCAGAGTTCTTTTCTTTTTTTAAAAAAGATTTTATTTATTTGATAGAGAAAGAGTGTGAGCAGGGGAGGGGCAGAGGGGGAGGGACAAGCAACCAGATTCCTCATGGAGCATGGAGCCCGATAACGGGCTGGATCTCAGGACCCTGAGATCAGGACCTGAGCTGAAATCGAGAGTCGAATGCTTAACCGACTAAGCCACCCAGGCACCCCAAAGTTTTTTTCTTTTTAAGAATGTCATACAGGGGGGTACCTGGGTGGCTCAACTGGTTAAGTGGCTACTTTTGGCTCAGGTCAGGATCTCAGGGTCCTGGGATAGAGGCCTGCATTGGGCTCCCTGCTCAGCAGGGAGCCTGCTTTTCCCTTACCCTTCTACCTGCTCATGCTCTCTTTCTTCAAATAAATAAACAAACAAACAAACAAATAAATAAATAAAAATCTTAAAAGTAAGAAATTTCTTACAGAAACGCCTGGGTGGCTCAGTCGGTTAAGCACCTGACTCTTTTTTTTTTTTAAGATTTTATTTATTTATTAGTTAGAGAGAGAGAGCGAGCACAGGCAGACAGAGAGGCAGGCAGAGGCAGAGGGAGAAGCAGGTTCCCCGCCAAGCAAGGAGCCCGATGTGGGACTCGATCCCAGGACGCTGGGATCATGACCTGAGCTGAAGGCAGCAGCTTAACCAACTGAGCCACCCAGGCGTCCCAAGCACCTGACTCTTGATTTCAGCTCTGGTCATGAGTTCAAGCCCTGCACTGGGCTCCACAGTGGACGTGGAGCCTACTTAAAATTCAAAAAAAGGTCATACAAATGGAATCATACAGATTTTAGCCCACTGAGACTGGCTCCTGTCCTGCACAGAATGCCTCTGAGATTCACCTTGTTGTAAATCAACACCTTGTAAATCACCTTGTTGTAAATCTTGTAAATCAAGAGTTCACTCCTTTTTCTTGCTAAGTCCTAATCCACTGTGCGGATGCACCCAATCTGTTCACCCATTCCCCATTTCTAGCGTGGGGCCATGACGAACTGAGCTGCGAAAAGCACTTGTGGGCAGGCTTTTGTAAGAAGACAGGTTTTCCATTTCCTGGGGTACATACCCACACATGGGCCTGCAGGGCGGTAGGACGGATATTGATTCTTCTTTATAAGTGAAGGAGCAATACTCCCACAGTGGATTAGATAATGTCTCCCCTCAATTCATACCCACCAGGAACCTCAGAATGTGACCTTATTTGGAAACAGAGTCTGTGTCAATCTAATTCGTTAAGGATTGCTATGGACTGATATTTGTGATGCCCCCAAATTCCTATGTGGAAACCCAGTGCTCAATGGGATGGTGTTAGGAGATGGTGGGCTTTGGGGAGATTAGGTCATGAGCCCTCATGAATGGCATTAGCACTCTGCAGAAAAGACCCCACAGAGCTCCCTAGACTCTTCTACCCCCGCAAGGATATTGGAAGAAGTTGGCAAACTGCAACTCAGAACCCAACAATGCTGCCACCTTGATCTTGGACCTCCTGCCTCCAGACTGTGAAATAAAGTTCTGTTGTCCTCGTCTGTAGAACCAAAATCATCCCAGATTTAGTGTGGCCCCTAAATCTCATGACTAGTGACTGTCCTCTTGAGAAAGAGACAAAGAGAGACACACAAGGAAATCATACAACGTCAGGCAGAGATTGGAGTGACATTGTCACAAGCCAAGTGATGCCCGGAGCCACTAGAAGCTGGAAGAAGCAAGGAGAGATTCTTTCCCAGAACCTTTGCAAGGAGCACAGCCCTGGCTATCACCTTAATTTTGGACTTCTGGCCTCCAGCTCTGAGGGATTACATTTCTGCTGTTTTAAGCCACGCCAGTTGTGGTAACTGGTTATGTCTACCCGAGGACACTAATACAAGCCTCCACTTTTCTTTCTTTTTAATTTTTTTTGGCAGGGGAGACCCCTTCCTTTCTCAAACTCAAGATGAAACTCCTTGGAGTCAACAAAGCTGGTTTTCCAAGAGGCCACACTGCTCTGAATTTCCATGAACGTAGGCAACCAGGCCTTCTTTGTTTGCTATTAAATGTGCACAGTCAGAAGAAAGAGGTTAGAAGATGAAAAGCAAACTTGACCACATGAAGTGTGGACTTCAGGTTGGTGATGAAGATCTCCTCTAGACAAAACTTTCACCTGTGGGTCCTTCTTTTGACTAGGCCTCCCCCTTGGGCTCCATCCTTGGCTGGCTTCATCCATTTTTAGCAAGAACCCTGTTGAGGTACATGTAGGGAGAAATCTCCCACTCTCGCTATCACCCTGGCTTGCCTTCAGCGAGAATCCTGTTAGGTCAGGGGTGTCTGGGTCAGGTTCAGTCGGTTAAGTGACCAGCTCTTGATTTAGATTTAGGTCATGATCTCAGGGTCAAGGGAGAAAGCCCACCTAGGGCTCCATGCTCAGCGGGGAGTCTGGTTCTCCCTCTCCCTTTGCCCCTCCCCCTGCTTGCAAGCTTTCTCTCTAAAAAAAAAAAAAGTCCTGTCAAGTCAAGTTAGCCAGAATCCCCCTCTAACCACTGACCTGCATCCTGTGCCTCGGCTATCGATCTCCGCTAGTCCTTCGTGTGCTCAGAGTTGAGCCCATCCCTCTCTCCAACGACAAACACCTGTTGTGTTAGTCCCCCTGAATGAGGCTGGCCTTCCCACCTTTAACAAGTGCCACAAATAATTTTTTCTTCGAACTCAACAGCGACAGAAACCCAAAAACCGTCCAGGAGAGACAAGGGCATTGCTCACCAGTGAAGGTGAAAATAAGAAGTTGCTGGTAAATGCACTTGGGGACTGGGGGCGATCGAGGAAAGGGTCCCTGGGCACGGGGCAGGGTGGAGATCTAAGGGGGAAAGAGCCTAACGAAGTGGAAATGACTTCACAGTGTGACCCCTCTGAGGGGAAGGACACTTCTTTCTAGTCCAGGTGTGTCTAGAAAGAGCTCTGGCACACGGCTGGAGGGTTGGGAACCACGTCGAGCCGTGACCTGAAGGCCAACGCAGGGAGCAACGCTGAACCCCAGCTCATCTGGGTGAGACGACAAGGCAGGGAAGAAGGTTCGAGAGACAGTGATCAAAGTGACACAGGGACCGACGAGCAAAAAGATTCTGATTGGAAAAACAATGTTCTGATAAGGTACTCCGGGTCATGGCAACTAATTAAGAAAAGGACAGAGAAGAACATTCAAGCAATGGAGAAAAAAGGTCACAAATGCTCCGACACAATTCATTTGCTAAAAAGGCTTCAGTAGCCCAAAAAAACGCTTCTAAGTTGCGGTTCCCAGGGCAGCTGGAACAAGGCTCTTTTCATAAACTTGGGCTAATTTCGGCACAGAGCGGCCTCATCTGAATTCTTCCTCTGGGCCACGGCCCCCTTCGGACACCCAGGCTGCCATGAGCTCGGGCCCACGCCGTGCACACGGGCACGCGGGGACACGGGCCCCCGAGGCGCTGGATGGTGTCCCCGCGGGATGATCAATAATGCTTCCTAAAATAAGTCCCAGAAGCGGAGCTTAAAATAGTTGCAATTTCTCCCAGTTCCTTCCTATTTCAGTTCACACGGTGGTCTCCGGGAGCGAGAGCCCATGGTTTTCTCTGAAGCTGACGAGGGGACATCTGGCCTGGAAGCCGTCAGGGGCTCGCTTCGGAGCCTGGCCCTTTGGGGTCTGGCACATCAAGTGACTCTGATCTCCCCCAGCCCCCATCCTTCGCTAAACCCTTTCTGAGCCTCAGCCATGAATCCTCTGCACAAAGCGGCAGAGTTCCTGGCAGAGAAAAATGACTAGTACCTGCTTCTCCCTGAGAAGCCACTGGCTGGGCCTTGAGGGAAGGCAGTGCGCGGCGGGGACAGATGGCTCGCTGGGGCGGCCACACCGGGGAGGCAGGAGGCCGCGGGAGAGCTGCGGGAGGGCTGCCAGCACTTCACTCCAGAGGCCAGAGACTCTCCGCCTCTTGTTCGCCACACAAGCGTCCTGAGGTACATCGGGCCCTTGTGTCTCCTTCCAGCTCATTCCTGGCGTGCCTCTCTGGGCAAAACAATGTCATGGGCACCAGCCCAAAACCACTTGAGAATGACGATAGATTGCATCGACTGTCAGAAAAAAACAAAACCAAGGAGCAAATGGTTACATTTGCCTGGTAGGTTGTGTTCTGTCTTCCCTTCTGTGGGATTGGTTCTTAACACCTCTCAAGGCAAAGTTGGGGAACACGGCAAGGCCTCCTGGGGGAGCTCTCCTGACCCGCCCCAGGCAGCCAACAGGAAGGCTCCGGAAGGATCGCTCCAGGCACGGATAAGACAGAGGTGGCCCGGCAGATGGGAGCAGGTTCCCTTCCCAAGCTCTTCCTGAGGTGCTGCTTGATGAGGCCTGGAGCCCCCACAGGGGCCTGTCACTTCTGCATCCCCTTGCTGTGGCTTTCCTGCTTTGACAGGCCAGCTGGGGGGTCAACTTGGGACTGTCCGACACATAACATAAATGTACTCGTCTTCCCACGGTCAACTGTCTAAAATCATTCCTCTCCTCACTCCTTTTTGCCCCCTTTTCCACATCGTTTATAATACTACAGTGAACACCTGTAATAAAGTGCTAGTCTTTTTTTTTTTTTCCAACAATTTTAAGATTTTACTTTTTAGTAACCTCTATACCCAACCTGGGGCTCGAACCCACAACCCTGAGATCAAGAGTTACGTGCTCTACATTCTGAGCCAGCCAGGTGCTCCAAAATGTTAATCTTTGATTGCTAATAACCCAACAAATCTTCTATATCGCTCAGACACTTTCCTGAATTCCAGACCTTTGGAGACCAACTGATTATTGGACACCAATCTCTGGCTCTACTCAAAATTAACATATGAAAAACTACATTTGTCATCCCTGACCCTACTTCTTGGTTCTAGGGTTTGAGCCTGCTCCTCCTCTTGTGGTCTTTCAATCATCCAGAGTAGAAACTCAGGTGTCATTCTAAGTTCTTATTTCCTTCTTATTCATGCATCTGCTCAGGCACTAAGTTTTATTAATTCCATTGCTTATATATTTCACCAATCCATCTCCTTGACAGACCTTCTATTCTCTATTCAGTTGGATGAATGCAGGACCTCTAACTTCCTTCCTGTCTTTTCCTTTTCTTTCTTTCTTTAAAAAAAAAAAATTATTTATTTATTTGACAGACAGAGATCACAAGTGGGCAGAGGGGCAGGCGCGGGGCGGGGAAGAAGGCTCCCTGATGAGCAGAGAGCCCGACTCGGGGCTCGATCCCAAGACCCTGAGATCATGACCTGAGCCGAAGGCAGAGGTTCAACCCACTGAGCCACCTAGGCGCCTCTCCTTTTCTTTTTTTAAAAATAAGCCCTATGCTCAACGTGGGGCTCAAACTCACAACTCCGAGATCAAGTCACATGCTCTACCAACTAAGCCAGCCAAGAGCCCCCAAATTCCCTTTGAGATTCTGGTTTCCACAATTCAGGGGCACCTGGGTGGCTCAACGGGTTAAAGCCTCTGCCTTCAGCTCAGGTCATGATCCCAGGGTCCTGGGATCGAGCCCTGCATCAGGCTCTTTGCTCTGCATGGGGCCTGCTTCCTCCTCTCTCTCTGCCTGCCTCTTTGCCTACTTGTGATCTCTGTCTGTCAAATAAACAAATAAAATCTTAAAAAAAAAATTCCACAATCCATTCAACCATTTGTCCATCCATCCATCTATCATCCCATCTATCTGAAGGAGCAGAATGTTCCTACTAATTATTTTGAGTTAAAGTTACTTGAGAGGGGCGCCTAGGTGGCTCAGTGGGTTAAAGCCCCTGCCTTCGGCTTGGGTCATGATCCCAGGGTCCTGGGATCGAGCCCCGCATCGGGCTCTCCACTCTGCGGACAGCCTGCTTCCTCCTCTCTCTCTCTGCCCCTCTGTCTACTTGTGATCTCTATCAAATAAATAAATAAAATCTTAAAAAAAAAAAAAGTTACTTGAGAGACAGCTGGTTCAAGGACACTGTGACCCTTCTTTAACCCCTTAAAAGCAGGAGATAAATCTCTCATGTGAAGGGTACCTTCCTTGTACGAGGAGGGTAGATGGCATCCTTACCACCAGAAGTAGGGAATTTAGAGCCGAGAGGCTGTATAAACAAACCTTGTTACTTCTTCACTAATTTACTGCTCCAAGCCCAAACCACTTTATCTTGTCACTTCTTCACAAATTTACTGTCTCTTTGTCTAAAAGGTATACAGGCTTCCTGTGCTGGTCACTTCTTTGCATCCCATATTTTTAGTGTTCCCACACATAAAAAATTAATTTCTTTTCTATTAATCTGTGTTCTGTCAATTAATTATTAGGTCAGTCAAAGAACTGAGAACTCGGGACACCTGGGTGGCTCAGTCAGTTAAACATCTGCCTTCAGCTCAGGTCACGATCCCGGGGGTCCTGGGATCGAGTCCCACATCTAGCTCTCTGCTCAGCGGGGAGCCTGCTTCTCCCTCTACCTGCTGCTCTACCTACTTGTGCTCTCTCTCTCTGGCAAATGAATAAAGTCTTTAAAAAAACCACCAACAACTGAGAACTCGCAAGAAGGGAAATATTTTCTGCCCCTACGTATCTATCCATCCAACCACACATTCACCATGTTTTCTTCCCAGTAGGCTAGAATGGTTTCTTCATCTCAGTTCAGGGGTTAAAACATGTGGTTCTAATGCTGGCTCCAAGGCTTAGGAACTGATCTGACAAACTTCTTAAGGCCTCCATTCCGTCATCTGGAGATGAGCGCTCGGGTGTCCTGTCCCCTGACTGAACCATCAGAACCAGGTGAGAGAATGGGTATGAAGGTGTTTCTCAAGCTCCAAAATGTTGCACAAAATGTATGGAATTAGTACACCTGTGTCCACCTATCAACTCCCACCCCGTGGACTGTGCTTCTTCCTCTCATTGCTCCACGATGCCTTACTCCCCGCAAAGAGCATCGGGCTTTTCTAATTCACCGTTTCAACCTTCCACACCCTGGCTCCTCCTCCTCCTCATTGTGTCATGAAGGCTCTTCCCTGTCCTTCCTACCTAGACCAACTCATCTTTCGAGGTCATGGCCGCTGCCCAGCCTTTCTGTTACCAAAGCGATGATACATACAGTGAACAATGAATTCATTTTGGTGGGGGGAACACACTTGGTTATGGTTCAATTCTTGGGCTCCCAGAGAACCCAACACATAGGTCCCTGATGGCATTCCCAGGAGAACATGACCTGGAACTCGGTAGTTTGTCTCAGCTGTTGCTATTTTGTTAAGTTAGAACTCATAAATCATTAACACTCAAGGAAACGTTGAACAGCGATCTTTCATCTGCAGGCCTTTGAAGTCTCTTCAACTGAAGTCGAATCTAAGCAGTGGCAACAGGCACACTGTGATTTTTGTTTTAAAAGCTCCTTATCTATCAAACTGGAGAACCCAGAGTAAATGTCCTGGTTGTGTTAGTCTGGAGAGCTGTCTAGCCATGGAAGATGAAATCAACTTGACAGGTGACAGCAAAAGTTCTTCAATTCACTGAACTCTGCAAATCGGGACTTGCAGCATCTCAATGGCTCCAGTAAAAAGATGGTTACTGCCTAGTTCCCACAGCGTGCACCCGTGCCAGGAGCACGTGGGGCTCCGGGGGAGGGGGGCATGCCACACAACAGATGTTTCTCCTTCACCTGTGTATCCCTCTGTCTTTTAACATCCCACCCAGAATCCAACCTAATGTTGTGTTGAACCCTTGAACTAACTACTATCAACTCTGAGTTTTAACACTAGCACTTGTTAGCTGCTGGTTCACTGGGTTTGTTGTCTGCCAGCAGAGGACATTTCGTTAGCCAACAAGTAGCAGTGGATGTCAAAGGTTTGGAGAAAAATGGTGAGAGAAAAAAAGGAAAAACCGAGAAAAAGCCCATCCATGAAATTTCCTTCTTTTGGCAAATTAGAAAAAAAAAACTGCACCATTTGACTTGAGAGGCTGCCTCCCTTGATCCTGATGGTGCTGATGTCTCAGGACCAAGGACAGCAGGAGCCTGAGGGGCAACTTAAGATCTCACACAGAGCAGGGGGGGGGGGCCCTTCCAGCATTTTCTAGATAGCCCTTCCTACTCAAAATTGGCACAAAATCTGGAGTATCTTGCTAAAATGCAGGTTCTGGTTCAGTGGGCCTGGGGTAGGGCTTGACATGCTAATAAGCTCCCAGGTGATGCTGATGCTGAGGTTTCTGTAGACATCTGAGATGAAGGGGATTTACGTCAAGGCAGGGAGTACAGAATAAATAAAACTGCTGAGGAAAGTTGCGGTCAGAAGGAATCCCATTCTGGCAATGGAAGCCACTGTGAAATGTTCTGATGTGGGGTCTGCAGGGATCCCCTCAGGCAGCTCTACGGGTGGTGGGCTTAGGGAGAGATTGTTCTAGAAAAGAGATACGGACTTCCACTAGAGTGACAGTCGTTGGAATGGAGAAAATCAAGATGGATGTAACAGTTAGAAGGTAAAACCATCCAAATGGAGTTTCCAAGCTCAGTAACTCACTTTGCCCTCTTTACCCTAATTCAGTCCGGCCTGCTTCTGCTCTGAATGGGCCTGTTAGGGATTCATCACTAGTCTGCACAGACAGAGGCCAGGTCAGGAGTCCACTGTTGCCCCTGCCTTCAGGTCCTTCCTCTCTCTCAGGGTGACTTTCCAGAGCTGACGGCCCTCATGCCTCTTCTAGCACCAGAAGAACATGCAGCCTGAGCCTCGGCTGACACCCACCCCTCACACCGGGGCCACAGCACCAGTTTTGTGACGAACCCAGCCAGCTTGGAAAATGGAAGGAGGCTAAAGTCTTCTCAAAGGCCAGAAAACAAAACACAGGGAAGCCATACATGTTGGGGAAAGGAGATTTTGAGAGTCCACAAAGACCCAGGCCCTACTACAGAATTCCTGCCTGAGATGCACAGTCTGAATCCCATCATGAGAACACAGTTAGGAAAACCCAAGAATGAGGGACATCTACAAAACACGATCTATACATCTTTTCAAAACGTCAGTGTGACGAAAGACAAAGAAACTGAGAAAAATCCTCTGGACTCCAGGAGACCAAAGAAAGTAGCAAATCTAGGTAACATGTGTGCCTGTGTTGAACCATGAATCATGAAGGT
>ML110965.1:24447-55449 GCA_003697995.1 Taxidea taxus jeffersonii | reverse complement strand
CTTTCTTTCTTTCTTTCTTTCTTTCTTTCTTTCTTTCTTTCTTTCTTCTTTCTTTCCTTCTCCCTCTCTCTCTCTCTCTTTTTCTGTCGAAGAAACAAATAAGGCCCGCCTCATCAGATAAGACTGGCTCCTACGATTTCAAGGACTTTAAGCGAGGGCTGGAGGCGCTGAGGTTAGTAGAATACTGTGAATGAACATTGCCTGAGGCCCGCAGAAGGGTTTTATTTTACTTTCTTTTGTTTGATACTATATAATTTTCTAACAAAGTGACCTGTCGTCTGTAGCGTTGGGCTCCTGCAGGTAAAGCCCCTTCCTTGGCACTGGGAATGGCCTGCAGGGTCTCTGCCTCTGTCCACATCAGCGACCCCACCCCGTGCCAGCACACTGCCGCGTGAAATCACACACGCCCGTCGTCAACCAAACGCAGGCAGCCGCGTTAAGTGAAGCCAGAGAAGGCCCTGCTAGTCCATCCCTGAGGACAGAGAAATATACCATCAAGCTTTACTGGGTGCAGCAACCCTCCCCAGATACCCAGAGAAGCAGAGTTGAGGGGGCTATTGACGCAAGCAGAATGGGGAAAGAGTCCAAGAACTGGGTTGCCACTAGTCTGGTATCCAAGTCCCATTCGACATGCTGCCCCACTGCCTTCCCAGGGACCGCTGAGACAGTGCTAGGTCTCACCTTCACTGAGTGAAGATAAATGTTCCTGCCCGAGATTGCGTGGGAGGGGTCCAGCGCGGCTGCAAACTGTCGATGAAGACAGGAAAGCTTTGCTACTTCTGGACAGAGGAAGCATTGGTGGAGAGAGTCTTAGGGGCTCTAAGGAAACCACCTCAAACAAGCCTTAGCCCTGGTATATGAGGTCCCAGCATAAGCCGACCATTTTCTAAGTTGATAGAACAGGAAAACAAACAAACAAACAAACAAATCAAAAAACAAAAATCAAAACAAAACAAGAACAAACAAAAAAGCTTTGGTGTTGATAAAGAAAACAGGAGAGGGGGAAGATGGGGGGCGGGAAGAGGGCAAAGTGGAGGGAGGGGAGCACCTTAAACATTTTTGTAGGAAGAACAGGAGAACTAGGTCTGGAAAGATCCATCAAAGTCAGAGGGTGCAGACACACACCCTGTTTAGTGAGGGCCCAATGAGTCTCAACTTAGCCCTTCAGAGAGAAGAAAAAAAAAATGCAGTCCCTCACACAGCTCTCTGAAATTAACACCTTTACCACACATTTATTAAAATTTTTTTAATATTTCTAAAAAGAAATTTATATAGTTCTTTTACTCAGTTTTTGACTGAAGAATTTAAGCTTCAACTATCTCCTGTTTTCCAGTTGCCACTGAACTGTTAGTATATTGCTACAAAAGAAATAACAATGATTTTTTAAGGCAATTAAGTAGAATTAAATACAACTTTGATGGTGCATTTTATGTTTTCCAGGCCTTCTCTATTCTTCAAAATCTAAAATCAACATTTACATAAAATACATTAAATACTCAGCAAGAAATGAATGAAGTTATACATCCCAAGCATAATAAATTCCGGATAATGTCAACAATGAGAAGGCCTCTCTTCGTGGGGGGGGGCGCGGGGAAGAGGGGTTTGAGAAGCAGAGTGACAAATAAACTTTTAAGATTAGAGTAAAATCTCTCTGGTTTCTCTGCTAAAACCTGAAAAGGAAAATCAGGTTTCTATGTAACACATTATTCTTTTTTTTAAAAAAATCTCTTCTTCAGTTGTCACTTTCTCAAGTTCAGTGAAAATGCAATTGTCAGATTCGGGACGCTGGGGGAGGAAGGGTAGTTTTAAAAATATTTCTTCTGAAAATCTGCTATAAGAAACTTCTCCCGTTTACTTCTCCCTCCAGCCACGTTTCTTGGTTCCCCATGTGCTTAGTTAACTGCTGCTTGCGGGGGGGGGGGGGCGTTGGGGAGGGTGTTAATAAATCAATCAATAGAGACTACATTCATAAAGGCCTCTGATCTGATTACAGATCCTCTTTTTTGGGTCCCTCTCTAAAAAATTTACCTCGGCGAGCGAGGGACTCCCAGCGTAACCCGCGTCGACGGAGAGCTTCGGGCGGGAGGCTGGGAGCCCCGGCGACGGCGGCGAAGGCGCCCGTGGATTAGGATGTGGATTGCAGGGCAGACCTTTGTTTGGTCACATTCGCGACGCCGGGCGGCGGGGGGTGGGGGGGGGGCTGGGGGCGCAGCAGTTTCTCCTCCTTCGACACCGCGCCAGGTTTTTATAGATTCGCCTTAAAGAGAGTTCGCTGCTCTTCTCAGGGTTAATTTATGGGGCTTTCGAGGAATACTGGGACTTTTAAGATGCTCTTCATTTTTTTCCCATTATTTTTGTTGTTGTTACACTCCTAAAGGCACTCCCGGGTTTCAGCACCTCACAGGACAAGGGTGGGGGTGGAAGAAAGAGCAGGGCCGGGAGGCGAAGGGGAGGAGGATTTGTCTCCTAATCAAACCGCCCACATGGTTCAGGTTGCCCAACATCTTTTTTAAAATTAAATTTCTAGCCAAGTTAAGGGCAGTAAAACTCAGATTTAGGAACTGGGAGGAAATTGAGAGAAACGTGGGCCACATACACCTTTTCCCAGGTCTCCACCAATTTGAATTCTCTATTAGGGGAATGAAGAGTTTGAGGACTTAAGAGTTTTAAAAGTTTAAAAACCGGGGACAGGCGAGAGAAGGGATTAGAGTAACAGGTGAGGGGTGACTGGGGTGGGGTGGGGTGGGGAGAAAGCCCTTAGACCGCACATTGTGCGGGATTCCTGGCCCAGCACCCCCGCCCCAGCCTCTGGGCACCGAGAGGTGGGGGGCAGAGCGCTGAGGCCTAGCCTAGGCTCCTGGGGGCCCCGACCTCCGGCTCGCCATCTTTGATCCCAGGCGGGGGAGGTTGGTGTCCATGCTATAGATTACCTTAAAGGTTCCTTTAAGCACTTTAATACACAACTAGCTCAGAAATCATTAAGAGACCTAGAGAAGGAGAAAAAATACCCTCACACTCACCGGTAATAAGTGTTGACATGCAGCAAAAATCGATTGAGTGGAACCGAGGTGGTGGCAGTAGCGATGGCTGAAGGGGGGACCCGCGTGGGAGCGGGAGGGGCGAGAGGACCGACTCCACTGGCTCGGGAACTAGGCTTTTCTCGCTTGAAAGGAAAAAGAGGGGCGGAAAAGTGTCGGCGGCCAAGCGGGGATGGGTATGGGGAACAAGGGGGCTGAAGAGGGTAATTCTTCCTTCTGGAAGTCCAGGGAAAGGACCTGAGGTGGGAGAAAGGGCTTCTCATCAGTCCCGAGTCTCCGCCCCCAGCCCGCACCACTCAAGTTGGTGATGAGGCAACTCTTCCCAAACCTCGACTTCCATTTTTGTTTTCTGCAGATTGATTGATTGCCTCGAAATAGAGATCTGTTCCAGCCAGCAAACTAGGCCGAGGTCCGCCTCCTGGAGCCAGCTCTCCCAAGTCACTCTTGGACCTGCAGGAGACGCAAATCCTCCCAGGTCTCGTTAGCGTTTCCAGCCCCCATCCCCAAATCCCCTCTCCCAGTCCCCTCCCTCCCCTCCCCTGCCGCCCCTCCCCCCATACCAGGCGGAGCTCCGGGAGGCCGGGACCGCTGGGCTCCGCGGCTCCAGAAGCCAAAGTCCGCCCGTGGGGACCGTTTTCCTCTCCACTGCTCTCAAGTGAACAACAAGGACGGAGGTGACCCTCGGCCAAAGGACTTTTATCTGCCCCCCACTGCCGCGTGATCCCTCCGTAGGTTAGAGGAAGAGCTTAAAAAAGAAAGAAAGAAAGAAAGTTAATGTGCATTGAGCACTGATCTTAGATCGGGGACATTATCTGCGATCTCTTTAAGTGGCAGCAGCAGTCCCATGCCGAACAAAGACTCAGTGTTGGAGCCTCAAAAGCTTATAGGTAAAGTTTCAGCCAGATAAAAGTAACCTAAGCGCAAAAACACAGGTTTTCTCGGCTCCAGAAAACTGCTGGCTACTTTTCACTCCCTATTCCCCAGGGTGTGTTTGTCCTCGCCCACTGGGGGGAGGAGGGTGACCAGAATAGCAAAGGATCTCAGAATTTACCCCTCACCCCCACCTCCCCCAGCGCCTCGGTAATGAATTCCTTCGGACTAAGTCGTATTTGCTACGATTTGTTACGAAATCAAATTTCACATTAAAAAAAAAAAAGCTGAAAACCACCAACAAAGGAAGAGCGGGTGCTTAAAGTTCTTTTTAAACACTCACACCGACCTCATTCCCCGTTTAGATGTCAGAGGATGGGAGGGAGGGCCAGGGCTGTAATTCATCTTGATTTGCTTCATTGTCCCGCAGTTTGCAAACCATAATCCTGTATAATTTCAGGAACAAGCAGGTTTAGAATTAATGGGTCAATATTATTTAAAACAAAACATGGGGATCGTGACCTTTGCCTCAACTACATATTGCTCTACAAGACTCAGGAAACTCCACTCTAACCTCTCAACCCCTGGGCTCTTTGGGAAACTAAAGGGCTGTAGTTATTAGAAATGGTCTTTGTTTCTTTTAATGTCTCGAAAGGATTTGGAAATAGAATGCAATATAACATGAAGAATCTCTCTACTTAAGCCTGAAAGATAAACGTGGAGGCCTAAATATTTTGAACTGGAGGTGTTTCCTTGTAAATTTATTATAGATGGATGCCTCTTGAGAGGAATGTATATAAACTGTGCATGTATACATACACACATAATTCTCCAGAACAATTTACTGGATATGCAGACCCCCCCCCCAAAGAAGTCTTCCAAGCTGACATACGTTCTAAATTTCTCTCCTTTCTTCTTTCTCTCTTATATTATTTGCTAGCAATAATGGAATCCTCTGGGTTTAAGCCAAAGAAAAATCTGGGAGACAAGACCAGACTTTGCAGCCTTTTTTTCCCCCCCTGGGAGTGGCTTTTCTTATTTTCTTTTTAGTTTCTGGTGAATGACTATAATTTATTTCTACCAAATTTAAATAAGTCCTGCTGCTGCCTTGTGTGTTTAACTAGGCAGGCAGAGGGAACTGGTTTGTTTAGGAAGCAGTGACTGAGAAACCCTGGCCAGGCGACAGAGGAGGGCAGAAAGAATCCAGACCAATTTGTATGTAGTATATTTTACTCCCATGAAATAAAACACATTTTTCATATTTGCTGAAAAGTAAAACAATAATATTGTACGAAATGTTATACACAGGGTAGGTTGTACATAGCAGTTTCAGAAACATCATTGCATCCACCAGAGAAACTATTCTAAAACTGATATTCACACATTTTTATAATAATAATATGTTAGAAACATACAGTGTGGCATTTAGTATATACATTCCTTTGCTCACAAGCGAAAACCCCTAATCGCTTCTGTATAACATGCTTTATTTTAAAGCCTAACCTTTAAAAACACTGTTGTGATAGTACTAACAACTGCTTTTTATAAAATTAATTTGACATTTCGATATATATACATCCTTTCAGTCATTTTAATGTTAACAATGCTAAACTTAAAAAATAACAAGCTTATAGTAATGTTAAAATGTCATATCCAGTCAAACATTTGTGTGTGTCCTTGCAACTGTTGGAAATACTTTTAGTGAAAGATGTCAGACATTGAGGAAATTCCTTTGAAATCAAAGGAGCTCTCTTTAATTCAGTGGTTTCCTTTTCTCTTTATATCTTCTCTTCCTCTCCCTTTCTTGAGTGCCCACGACCTTCTCGCGTAACTCCCAGTCTTTCAAGGGCAGAGCTGCCCCAGCCGCACGGTCCTAGGATCCGGGTGCTGTGGGCGAGGCTCACACCGGCCGGTCCACAGCATACTGGCAAGCACTCAGGTTGGATGCCGGGTTCTGCACGCTGGCGTAGCCGAAGCTGGAGTGCTGCTTTGCTTTCAGTCTCAGGCTGGCCAGGCTCGAGTTACACGTGTCCCTGTAAACGTATGGAGGAGTCGGCGGTGCATAAGGACAGGCGGGCGTCGGCACCGCGGAATTCAGTGACGGGCTGCTCAGGTTGTTCAAGTTATTCAGGCTATTGAGGCTGGAGCCCGGGACGCCAGTCACAGCTGAGGGCACCATGCTGGACGACATGCTCATGGAGGAGATGGAATTGGGTGGGGAGAACATGCTCTGGGATGACAGGGGGTTGACGTTCATAGAGTTGAAGAAAGGGAAGCTCTTGGTGGACAGAGAGGCTGACGTGAGACCCTTGGCGGCCCAGTTGTTGTAGGAATAGCCCGGGTACATGTCGTCGTAGGGCTGCATAAGGCCGTTGAACTGCGGCCCAAAGCCATTCTTGCACAGCTCGGCCTGCTGGTTCCGCTCGCGCTTTCTCCATTTGGCTCTGCGATTCTTGAACCAAACCTGGGGGTGGAAGTCAAGGGAGCAAACAGATGCCACAAAGCGGATTAGTAAAATCTTGATCCCAGAAAGCACCAAAGGCCACCACCTCTGAGAGACAGAGACACACACGTATGTGCGCGTACACGCACACACCCCAGCCCCCCAAATTCTCCCCAACCGCCCACTGCCTCTGGGGCCCCAGCTGCCTGAGCCCCGTTCAAATAAGAGAAGCCTGGTGGGGTGAGGCCTGAGAGCCCAGGCTCTGAGCTGCACCACAAACCCATGTCCAACACCTGGTGGCCTGTGGGTGGCTTGTTCACTAACCCAGGCCCTCCTCAGGATCCAAAAACACTTACTGTAAAATAAACGCAGGGCAGCGGGGTTTTCAGCCCAACCCTTACCCGGCGGCCTTGCAAACTTGCTTCCCTTCCAAAGCCACACAGTGAAGAGCATGAGGAGCTCAGAGGGCACCAGAGGCCCAGGCTCTCTTTTACACAGCTCCTCCCTCCTGTCTCAGTCCTCCCCTGCCGCCCCCCACTGCACAGAATGTGCTCTCACAACTGGCGCCAGGCCTCGACCCCCATCCTTGCCTAGCAAAATAAGGTATCAAAAAGCAAAAGATCACTTCCCTTTGGCCTCATAAGCTCCTCAAGCTTGGCAGGCAAATCTCTGAGAACCCAAAATGGGCTGCTCTGCAGCCTCTCCCTCCCTTCGCCCACTCCAGGCCAGGCCCCTGCTCCAGGTGGTGGTGCTCCTGCTGGGCCCAGACCCCTTGCTCGGCTTTGCAAGCAGCCTCCTAACCCGGTCAGCCCCCACCCGCGTCCGGTGGCCCAGACGCAACCCTTCTCTCAATCCACATCGGGCCAGCCAGTCGCGGCAGACTTTGGCTTTTGTGTATTGGAGCGAGGCCTGGCCCCAGATTTCAGAGCTGACACTGGTGATGTTTCACATTACACATCTCAGCCGGGCCCAGCCGCCTAATCCGCTTTTTTCCCCTTTTTCCTTTCATTCTCGATTTCCCTTTTATCCCCCTTCCTCTTTGCACCCGCCTGCTATAAAAGAGCACGCTTCACTCCCACTTGGCTGGACACACAGCGGGCCTGGACGGAGGCAGCCAGAGAGAGCGACAGCCCAGCATGGTAGTGACAGGGAATTTGGGAGGGATTGCAGAAATATCGGAGGGGGTGGAGGAAAGAGGTCTTTTCTGAAGGATTCCAGAGAACCTACTGATTGTGTTTTTATTTTCATTACTTGCAATTTCCACCCTACGCCGTCTAAACTTTGCCCAGTCAAGAAGAGTACGTGCAAGTCTCCTTCCCCTGATGCGCAGGAGAGCTAATGAAAGACTGACCTTGCGCAAAACCACGCAGCTGGAGACCCAGAGTTCTAGCTCTGAGCAGTTAAACTAAAACCATTTTCAACTTCATCCCAGCTGTTATCCACCAGCATAGCCTCATATCCTACACAAATGCCACCCAGAGAGTGCCTTCCTTCCCTCTGCTTTGGGAAAACATTTTGGTCTTTATTTTTTTTTTAATCGTTATTGTTGTATAGTGTTTTCTTCTTTCTTCTCTGCTCTAACCGGGGGCTCTATTTTTCTATCCAGAGTTTTTTTTTCCCCTTAACAGCAAAGCCTCTGGATCCTGCTATGTGTGTTTCTGCTTCCAGAATCCTAACACATTTGGAGTTACCCACTGACCAGCATAAACCAGGATGTTGCTACTGGGTAATTTATTTAAGTTCACTTTTGCCAATCCATAAAGTACAGATTTGCTACAAAGGTAAGCCACCCCCACCTTTAAGGAAAAAAAAAAACCCTATTATCATTGGGAAGAAGGATATGAGTAACAATCTCCTAAGAAAAGATAAATAAACCAAACAGAAAAGTCTTCTGTTCTTTCTAAGAGGACTAGCAGGATAGTAGGTGGTTTATCAAAACTGCTTCCGTAGATCACAAAGACTAAGGGATAGGGTGTGGGAGAGACGTGAATGGCCAAAAAACCTCAAAGACTATGTAAGGAGGATGAGCCGAGTTGAAAGAGAGAAGTCCGGGGGTTGGGCTGCCCGCGTTTAAGTTTACCAAGGAGGACCAAACCTTGCATGTCTCCGGCGAGTATTTCTTGTTAAAAGCGCACAGGTCGGAGCCTGTTCTCGCCTCCCGGCCTGGGAGGGATTTTATTAGAGCTCATATGGCGACTGCAAGCCGGGAACACAATGCCCTGCGCAGGGGAATGCCACGCGGCCCAGTTCGGGAGGGCTCGGGGTGGCGGCGCAGTGAGCGGGTGCCGCTTCGGGCGCCCGCGCCAGGCCTACGGCGGGTCTGGTAAGGGGAAGCAGTAAACTCGCCCCTGGCGCCGCGGAGAGGCCTTCAGCCCTGCAAAGGCACACCACCCACGCCCGCCGGGGGACGCCGCCTTCCGCACTCCCTCAGGGTCTACGCCGCCGGCATCTCTACAATGGCTTCCTTCCCAGCCTTCCCAGGCTCCGCGAGGGGTCCTACCCGAACTCGGGCTTCCGTAAGATTGGTCCACACGGCGATTTCCTCGCGCGTGGACATGTCCGGGTAGCGGTTCCGCTGAAAAGTGGCCTCCAGTTCCTGCAACTGCTGGCTGGTGAAGTGAGTGCGCTGCCGCCGTTGCCGCTTCTTCTTGGACGGGTCTTCGGTGCCCACGTCCTCATTCTTTCCCGGCTGGCTCTTATCTTTCTCTGAAAACGAAACACAGAGAGATTCCCGTCAACATGTCCACCTGCTACGCGCGAACTCAGGCTGGACCGGGCGGCAGAGGCCGGGGGAGAGATGAGCTGCCAGGCAGGGGAGGAGTGTGTGTGCGGCCTCTCCGGGCCGCGGGGAGCGCTGCGACTGTAGGGTGTGCAGACTAGAGTGTGGGTGTGAGCGCCCCATCTCCTCCCCTCCCCCAGCGCCGCACGTTTTATTTACATGTTTATCTCTGAGCAAAGGCACCTTCATTTTTATAGCCTCTGCTTTCAAGTATATTTACACGCTTCTGCGCAGACACAGCAAATCTCCCCGGACACCCGCACGCGCGCCTTTTACAGAGCCCCCGCAGATCCCGATGCGGTTTCGGAAGGCCAGGAAAGGTAGATTTGGGGATTCGGCCACCCACCCAAGTTCTTCTACGCTTTAGAAATACCGCTTCTTCTGCGGCGTAGTTTCGGAAATACTTTTCTAACAGGCGCGGCTTCTCGGGAGCTGAAAGCCGAGAGAACAGGGACCGGGCTGGGGGGCTGGGGGATGGCCTCTGACCGTCTTCGAGAGGAGATGCTGGGATTTTTGTGACCCAGGAAACCTCGGGAAGCCAGGATAGGAATAGGGAGGAGTAGGAGAATGGCTCGCTTCGTTCGCGCCACCTCAGGCGGTCGAAGTGGAGCGAAAGGAACGCGGGGCCAAAAGAATCCTGGCTCCGGAAGTTCTGCGGGAAGCAACTAAACGACCACTCCCACCACGCCTCCCCCAGGAGGGGCCGACTTCCTCGGGGGCGAGAAGGGCCGAGTGGCAAGGGGCGGCTGGACCCGAGTATCTGCGGGGCCGCGCGGTGCCTTACCTGCGGCCTCGGGGCTGGAGGTGTCAGAGATGGTGTGCACCTCCAGCCTGTGCTTGGAAGAGTCCAGGGAGCGGGTCTGACCGGGAGCCAGGACTGAAGCCATGGCCAGTGGCTGGGGATGGTGACAGGAGGAAGACGAGGAGGTGGCCAACAGCTTGGTCCCTACTGCTCGGTGCTCCAAGTGCAGCGGGCCTTTCATGCAGTTCATGGACGAAGGAGCGCGCCGCCCTACGAGTCCCGGGCTGCCGCCCGGCGGAAACCCCGTGGCCGCCGCCGCCTGCTCCGCTTTGCGTTCTAGGTGCGGAGTTTCCCCGCTGTGGCCGCCGCGGGCCAAGCCAGGGAGCACAAACCCCGCTGAGTCTTTGAACCAAGCCGCCCCCGTCTCCTTCAGAAGGCTCTAGCGAAAGGGTCTGGCGGCAGAAAGTCAGCGGGCAAACGGAGACATGGGGATGTAAGAGGGCACCGCTCGGAGCGTCTTTGGGCAGCAGGCTTCCAAGCTCCAAAGCGAAACCAGAGTGGGCAAAGACCCCTTCCTTCCCTTCCTTCCCTCCCTCCCCCAAGTACCCCTCCAATAAGGAAAGCTAACGGCGTTCGCGATCTGCCCGCCCCCCGCGCGGCAGCCCTGACAGCGAAGTGTCAAGAGTGACAGGGACAGGTAGCTGATATTAGATCCCCCGCAGCGGCGGCAGCGGCTGCGGCAGCGGCAGGGCCTCTGGCGCACCCTCCGCGGCGCGCACACGCACACCCCCTCGGGCCGTGGAGCCCGAGCACGGACTCGCAGCAGCTCAACTCCTGGCACCTAGGCGAGCGACGGACCAGCTCTGCGGCTCAGAGCTTCCCTGTTGGCCTAACATCTTAAAACCAGAGGCGGGCTTCCTGGTGTCCAGACGTCACTTTGCCGAGGCCCTCCCAACCCTCCCTGCCTCCGCCTCCGCCTCCGCCTCCTCCCAGACCCTTCGCCCAGCGGGAGTGACGTGGCTCCGCACCAATCAAGAGACCCCGAGCCGTGGCGGAGGGACAGCCCTGTCTGCACCTATCAGCTGTGTGGGGCCGGGCTAATACCTCACTGTGCCCACCAAGTCTACACCCGCCGGCTCCCGGGAATTCGGCTCTGACCCCGGCCGAAGCGCTATTAGTTCAGCCGGGGAGGTAGAGAGGCGAGGCTGGGAATAAAAGGCTCTGGAGAAAGAAGCGGAAAGGTCGAGGGCTGAAAGGTACAAGGATCAACAAGCCTCCCCACCCCCCTTTTTTGTATCTCACTACATCCAAGTCCAACTGAGAGATGTTTTCCTCTTCCTGGATGGAAAGAAGACACGCTACTTAAAACCAGAAAATTTAAAAAACAGCAACAAATCACCTCTCCGAGCTTAAATTTTCCAAATAGCCTGTCAAGTGAATGCTGCGCTAATCTGAAGAAGCTTTGCTTTAATTGCAAAGAAGACAAAGCCCTGGGAAGGCAGGCTAATAAATTAGAAATCGAGAAGCAAATGGACCCGTCAAAAGAAAATTACCTTGACTTTAAACGAACAACTGTTTGGTGGTTCACTCTGGATTTATACAAGAATAAAAAGTCGCCTCAGATCACGTTTTCTGTAATGCTTATTAGTCCCCAGACAGAAAATACAGAACAGAATAGAAACCCTAACCCAGCATTTTCAAAATGCTGAAAGCTTATCCATTCTACTTAGCGTTGATTAAGACACATATCCTAGATCTTTCAAATTCCTTGTACACTGTATTAAGCTTGTCCTAACCCTAGAGAGAGCTGGCTTTAAATTCTACTCTCTTGTTTACTTTATTATCAATCAGATTCAAATCCATAAAGCCTGCAGAATCAACAACCTTGAGCTAATTATATATAAAATATGCTTTAATGAATTTCCATACAATTAAGAATTTGCCAAATAACCAATTTCAAGGAAACTTTTAAGTCGTTTTCTTTTCCTAGGGAGCTCAAGGCTGTTGAATCTTTAAAGTCCGAGCAGGCAGAGGCAGTAGGGTGGGAGCGAAGGGCAAAAGCCTAGGAGAGCACTCAGCTAGGAAAAGCAAATTCTTATTCATTTATTTTTTTAAAAAGAAAAAGAAAACCCACACCTTGGGGACATCCAACTCTTTACAATACCGTTTCCAAAAATCCTAAATTTCCAAATAAATTAAAGAAATACAAACGTATCATTCAAAATAATTTTTGGAAGTTCTTTTGTCCTCTGCTTAGTCATCAAGAGAGCACAAACTAATCTCCTTTGGATTTTTGCACTGGTGATTGCTTTATTGTGGAGTTAGTGTTATCATCCCTGAATGTGTATTTGTTTGACATTACAGTCAATGATTTGTAACACCAGTATGAGGTATCTTCAGAAAACTCCCTTCTTGTCCTTCCACAAGATTGGGAAACGTATGCAGTCTGGGGCAGAGTGGGTGAAACAGACTACGGATGCGTTTCAAACCTATGTGTCTCTCCTTTGCCTGGCTCTCCCTGCCAAACCCTATCTGCAACTCCTTCCCCTGTTTTAAACATGCTCGAGAGCCATCCAGAGAACCAAATGAGAATTGTTCTTCAGTTTCTCCCCGGAAGAATCATCCCACTTTAAGAAAAATATAGCTGTAAGGAGGAATTTTCTTTATAGTAAGGTTTAAATCGGCATTTCTGGTTTTAACCTTTTATTCCAGTTCACCCCATTTCAAGCATACACACACCTGCTCAGTTCAGAACACATCCCCATGTGACAGGTCTGCATTAGCTAAGGCTCATACATCCAGCTATATTAGGTCCTGCAATCTTATCACTAAATTATACATATTACACCAGCAGCCTGTTGGTAAAGAAGGTTAAATTAATTTACATTCTGCTCATTATCTGGTGCTTAAACGACGCATTTTATCCCTGAGATTTGGCGGAGAATCTCCTCAGACCCCACAGCGTTTCACCAAAGACAATGCTCTTACATTTGTAGTGGTTTTTAATCTGATAAGACTCTAATTTGCTTAAGTCTTTTAAATAAGGGTTTTAAATGTTTCTAGCCGTTTTCTCATTGAATTTCCTCTGATTCCCCCAAGATCATAAAGTATATGTGTAAAGTAAATATTTCCTCCCATTGCACTGCCAGCCGATGACCTATAACTAAGTCAATATGAATCCAGCTCTTTTCTGCCCAATGTGTTTACTAATCATATTCCAGTTTCTTCTTTTTAAACCTCAGCCTAGCTGCGATCCCCAAAATACCAGACCCATAAGGCTTCATTTCATGAGGAAACTCCATTGCATGAAAGAACGAAAAACTCCCCACCATAGTGAGCATACTTTCTTTCTTAGCATTGGTTTCTTTGAGAGTCAAACCCCGGAGTTGCAATTTTTGGCGGAGGCTCTTGGTGTTTCTCAAAACTCCTTACTCAGGAGAGCTGAGAACCTCCACAGAGCGATATAGATATTGAAGCTCATCTCTCATTAAATCTACAGGATTTTAAATTCTGTGGCTCTGTTGACTAACAGAACTCATATCATGGCAAATACACATATGAAAGACCTAGTCTCCAAATCAGCTTCCAAAGTGGTTGAAAAACTCAAGGGCAAGTGACAGCTCCTCATAGTGCCAAACTGTGGGAGATTTTGGAAGTACTGGTGATCTCCAGGCAGTCTAAAAGCCTAAAAAATTGAAGAATCTTAAATTGTATCTATCCTTTGCAAAGTCAAGTGGAAAATAAAGACAATTATCTGGAGATCTCTGGTTAAAGTAAGAACATAACCATATCTAAAAATCAATCAATCATCTATCTAGATATGAACACATATAACTCCCCCCAACCATCAACTTAGCCAGAAAGACATTTCTTTGCAGTTTTCCAGCATTTCAACTCTCTCCGGATGTCCTAAATCACTTCACACATGGCAAACCTGGCTGATTCCCTTCTCAGGCCCAACAGAATTCACTCCATGGATGGTGGGAATACACCAACATGAAAGGTCTAGATGGCAAAAAGTGAGTAGGAGGAAACCAAGAAACACTTTTTGTTGGGAACAGTGGTGGTGGTGGGCAACTTTGGAGATTTAATCTACAAAAACTTGTGAGTGCATAGATATTGGTAGTACAGATAAGGAAGGGGTTGAAAGTAATCCTTTGTATTTTGCAGGTTGAGCACTACCCTTGCTCCCCCACTCACCCATTCTTCTTTGACTGGTTCTAGAAATTTCTAAGATTTCCTAGACTCCATCACAGAAATTTCCAATCCAGAAAAAAAATCAGGATGGTCAGTTCAGGGAAACTGGAGGTGCTGCTGTAGGCCTCCATGGAAGGAAGCCCAGTGCAGGTTTGAGTTTTCAAATCGAAAGACATTCAAGAATTCTCAGTTGGGTTGTCTTGCTTATTCTTTCAAGGCAAGACCCTTGAGGAGGGAAATATGTGACACAGGGTCAGAGGTGTTTTGAGCTGCTGGTATTTGCCACCGATTACCAGTCTTAAGGTCTTATTTAATTTCACACTCTTTAGTGGTAGTTGCGCAAAGCCCCGTTGGCCCTTGCGGCAAAATTGGTTGGGCTGCGGGGGCAAACTCTTGGGCGGTGGCCCAAGTATGGACTGATATCCAACCAACTGAACCACAACTTTTGGGAAAAAAATCTGTCCTCAAAGCTCACATGGGAGATGGCTCAATTAGGTGTCTCCTTTGGCTGTTAGATCATAGAGTGGTGGAGGTCTTGCTCTGGTCCAGGCCAGCTCAAGGCCTTGGCCCAAGGAGTCAGGTCAGAGTCCCGTGAAGGGCATGATTGTGTGTGCGTGCGCGTGTGGTGTAAGGCACAGAGGTCAGATGGAGACCTTGCACCCTGCCCAAGAAGCGGCCTTTCCTCCCCTCCTACTTCTGCCTGCCCTTTCTTCACACACAAATAGAGCTGGAAAGACCCCTTAGATGTACCTCCACCCCGCCCGCTCCAGCCACAAAGTGGAAACACCCAGAAATTAAAAACTTTACTGTGACTGATCCCCCTCCCCAAACCATTCTCTAAATGGATTAAAAAAGTGCTGATTTGTGAAAAGCGACAGATTCTTTTCTGAATCATAAACCTGTGCATGTACTGAGCAACAGCCACATTCTCTGGGCCCCTGCAAACGGCATCCGTATTTTTTTAGTCTCACACACTCAATCACTTGAGGTTTGGAGTAACTGGCTGGGGGTGCTCGGGGTGGCAGGGGGAGGTACCCCCACAATGGCGCCTGAAGAGAAAAGCAGGGATTAGATGAGGCAGGACGGGTGGGGGGTATGCCTCTGAAACCATGAAACCCACGTGCTATATGCCTTTTCACATTAGTTTGTTAACTCTGCAGCTTTATTAGGCCATCATTTAATCTTGGAAAACAACTAGCTGTGTAAAAGTCAAATAAAGGGAAGGGTATAAATTTGTGTCAGTCATAGGGGAAAGATAGGGATAAATGGGGGGCAGAGAGAGAGAGAGACTGGTAAAAGAAAATGAGATGGACATTAATATCCAGGTCCAGAGAGGAGAACTGGCGAGGGACTGGCTAAAGTCACTTTAAAAAATTGGATTAAAACGCGCCTCTTTTTCTCTTTTCTGTGTTTCTCCCCTCTAGCTCTTGTCCGTCTCCTTTTTCTATTTCTCTTGCTCTCCCTTCTTTCTGTCTTCCCTCTCCCAGACATGCTGGTAGCTAACATTCAGCATTAGTTGTCATGGTGACCATAAATCACATAAATCCAAAAATACCCACCTATAATCTGAGATGAAGCTTTTATTTCCCTAGCGAAATAATATTTTAAAAGCTGTCAGCTGACAAAAAAAAAAAAAAAAAGGAACCCACTTCATTGTAGTAACCCAAGTAATATATTACTTCTAAAGGTTTAAATTAAAATGTCAGCCCGTTAAAAACATGCTGCGAGAATTTTGGACACATTTCCTGTCAGATTCTTACAATGAAGTTGACTCCACCACTCCTGATCACTCTTTAACACACATACACCATTTTGCTGCTCATTTTCCTTCTATTAATTTCTTCCCTCCCCTCCCACCTATCTTAGTCTGTCCAGACTCTGCCTTAGCTTGTGAAGGAAAGGAGTCTCCACCTGGATCAGAAAGGTTGAATCATCTGCCCAAGCCTTTTGAGGACCTCGTGTGTTGATCCTCTCATCAGTCACTTCCCCAAATGAAAGATGGGGTTTTGGGGAAGAAAAGGTTAACATCAGGATCCAAACGGGGTTGACACCCTAGAGGAACGGAGAAAGAAAGAAAGAAATGCAGTTCACAGAGTAGTGAACTGACCTGGACGACCAGTTTCTATGGTTAAGTCTAGCCTAGGAAATGTACCTATATTCTCTCACTCCTGCTTTTTTTCTCCTGAGGAAAGTTTCCTGTTTGGAGACCCTGGTGGGGGAGGGGGGTGACGGCCACAGTTGGGTCTTTTGTCTTCTACCTTGGGCTTGTTGTCTTTTGCCTATCTTTGGATTACAGGGTATTCGCCTAGATGAAGAGCCATTAATTACCCATTCAGTCAATATTAGGAAGACGACAAAGCTTTTTACACAGGATTAAGAAGACATCAGATTGTTCCATTAGTATATTCCTGCTCACGAATAAGCTTTCGTTATACATTTCCTTTCCCCTCCCGAGTCGCTCTAACAACTGCTGCATATATTAACAGCGGGCGGTGAGAAATAACAGCCCAACCAGCCGCGAGAAAAACTTTGAGCGCGCCTGGTGTCCGTAGCAAGGAACACGACGACCTGTAAAGCCTACCTCTGCCGGCGGGGATCCGCAGGGACTGACTACCTATTGCACAACTGGTACAATTTCCCCCGACGAGGGAAAAACCCACAAAACGCAGAGGCAGCTCCTACCAATAATCTAGAGTTGGCGCGGGGTGGGGTGGGGCGCGGCGGTTACTAAAGAAAATGGGAATCTCTTCTCCTTAACCCTGTTCCCCTCTCTGGTCGCTTCTGCCTCAGACTTCATGCCCCTTCTGCTTGCCCCTGTCGCTTGCTCAGGCCTCATCTCTAAGCGCCCTGGACCCTCTGAACAACCCCCTTCTTTGAGACCACGCTCCGGCCCCGGGCACTGCAGCCTGCCCCACCATTTCGCGCTTCGCTAGAGATGATCCGGACTGCTCTCTCGCTTGGATCCTTGTTAGCATGAAAGCTGCTTCGCGACGGCGAAGGGAAACCGGCTTATTTGCTTTCAGGGGGGTACATTAGGAATCCACGTAGTATGTGCTCGGCAAACATTTGCTGATTGAATGAATGCAGGCTTTGCGACCGCCGAGGCGGCGGGGGTTAGCCCGGGTCCTCTGAAGAAGACTGGGACCTAGGCGCTTGCTGAGGGTGTGTGTGTTGCGGCTGGGGGCGCCACAAGGGGCCTTGGAATCCCCCACCCCAGGGAAGGAGGTCTGAGCACACCAGAGACTTGGGTGAGACTCTTGGCAGCATCCACTGAGCCAAAGCTATTTAAAAATTAATGGCGTCTCCAGGGAAGGCACGGCCAAGGTACCCGCCCACGTATGGTCCCGGAAGCTGGACGCCGGGACCGTGGGGCGGCAGCTCTGTCCGATTTCAGCCCGCAGACCAGAGCCACCGCCCCGAAACTTTTAAGGGTTACTGACAGGGGAGGATCACTCCCTCCCCTTCCTGAAAGTCAAGAGCACTTTTCGACTTCAGCAAGGAGGGTTCTTTCCACCCAAAGCAAGAATTCAAGGATCTCCGTTCCTTGAACGTCCTAGGGGGATGTTCTCAGCAGACTTCCGCCCCTTCTTTCTGGGGGTACAGTTTAACTTGCCAACTCTCCCTCCCTCCACCTGGATGCCTAGCCATTCCTCTTTCAGCCCTCTCGCCAACCCCTGGCCTTAAGGGTCTCCAGCAGACCTCATGCCTCCTCTAGTTTCAAGGTTCCAGCCAGGCCGTGGGTGGGTCAGCCCAATGGCTATCAAGGGGACAAGGGTTCCCTTGGGAAGGAAGGCAGAGTTGGAGCCTTCCAGACGTTAACCTTGTCTACTTAGAGACCGTTTTCAGTCTTCAACGAGGACATAGTGGTTTTGGGGGGTTGAGGAGAAGGTTGTGCCAATATAAAGTGTCATGATTCCTTTTGAAAACTGCATGTCATTGCAAACATTTTTTCTTTCTGAAAGCAAAAAAAAAAAAAAAAAAAAGCTTATAAAAATAAAGGAGAAAACTCTTTCTTTTAAAATCAGGTTGTGTCCGGGAGTTTGCATATCACATAGGTTAAATTTACTTGTATTCAGTAGAGGGGACTCTGGCAACCTTCCTTCCTTGTGAGGCACTCTAGTTTTGGCTATTCATGTGTGACTGTTTTTTTTTTTTTTTTTTTTTGTCTACTACATCCCTAAAAGCCAATAAAATCAAGATTTTCGGCATTTCTCCCTATCACATGCCTCTTCTTAATTAATGGCATTAAACATGTTTAGGCAGCAATTTCCCTCTTCGGTCCAAAAGGTAGAAAACAGATTGTTGCCAGTGTAGAGCCTTTCATTTGCAGTAAGATAATCCTGGCCTGAAAGTAATGGTTAAGAAAACAATCGTTCACTATTTCTAGTTCTTTATTTACCTGCTAATTATCAAAAGTGGATGCCCAGTGGCCCGAGTGGGAACTGTGACAGAAGCAGAAAAGAGCAGCTTTCCACAGCTTCTTGCCCACCTAGGTGGGCCCCCCATCCCATTTCAAGCCTCTCCTCCAACAGGCCCTACACCTCCCTAGTTTAGATGGAGACCACCTGTCCTCAGAAACCATGCCTGGGCTCTAGAAGCCCTGAGTTGGGGTGGGGATAGAAGACATTCTGTATCATTCCCGCTCCCAGTGCTTTGGGAAACCTCAGCCTCAGCTCGGGGGCTGCCAGCCCACCCTATGCAAAGCGAAATTGGGGAGCTCCCCAGTCTGGTCAGAGCCAGGACTGAACCCGCACAGAATATTTCCCTGGGGGGAGACATCGCTGTTTTTGATTTTTAACCATATCCCAAACATACTTCGGTCTAATAATTTATTTTTACGACCGATTATCAAACAGAGGAAGAATTTAACACAATCTTAATGACAGAAATCACCCGACCTTATCTCTACATGGCCCCATTTAACCCCATGGGGTTAATCCCGGACAAGTGAGCGTTTAACTGGCCCAGCAGGAGGACTCCCAATATTGTGGTGTCGGGAGTGCTCTGCTCCAGACCACTTTAGAAGTTTTATTTAGACAAATGATAATTTTCTCAGATTTACTGGGAAGCCCGAATGTAGGGCCTTTGTTTTCTTCTTAGTAATATGCTTTGTTTACTTGGCAGGGGTCCCAATTCGCCCCCCTCCGGCACACATTACATTTGTATCCTTACACTTTAATCCGGAAAGAGGGGGTTAGGGGCTGAGGGCGATGGGGGGCTTTATCTCCTCACACTATCAAAGGTCAACAACTCCCTAAGGGCTAGGCACTTATTATTATAGTAACCTGGAAAATCCGGAGAATAGCAGAACAGTTAAGTTTGAGTTTCTCATGAATTCTAAGGGAAAGCTTGTCCCCTCACACACACACACACACACACACCCCTAAAGGGTAAGTTTCAGTCCAGCAAAGGTCTGTGCAGTGGGTTGGAGACGTTTTAACTTTTACACAAGCCTGCAGACTTTGAGCAGCAGTGTCCCTTAACTCGTCCACAATGAAACCAGCTAATTCAGCAACGACACCACCAAAGCCCGAGGCCTTGCAACCTGCACAACAGGTAGGTTCGCGTCGACAGGGGCACACACTTCAGCACACCCTTGACTGCTGCGCACAGTCTCTGCCCTCAGGCTCAGCGGGGCTCCAGTGAGCTCTTCCACCCCTCCGCCAGGCGAATCTTTGCCAACACAAGCCTCCGGTGCTTGCCTTCCGCGGTAAACCCCGCACCCACAAGCCTGGGCGGGGCTCGGCGAAGAGCCACAGGGGCGGGGGTGGACCCTTGGTGGTGCGGCACGCAGTGGGACATGGCCGGCGACAGAGGTCGCTGTTGGACTACTTTTCCGCGCCAGTCAGAGGCACAGAAGTAGGTTGGGGTGTGGGCTGGTGATCCGGCCACAAGGAGAGAGGGAGAAAGAGCAAGAGGGAGAGGTGTTGGGTCTCAGGAGTGCAGTATAATTTGGGGAAAGGAATTAACGTCCCTGCGACAGCTATTTCCCGTCCCACCCGGAGTCCAAGTGTCTAAGTCAAGGAACAGGCACGCCGAGTCTGGCGCCCTCGCCTGCGTGCGCCTTAGCCGAAGCTCAGAGGCCCGGAGGCGGGTGCCCTGCGCGCGGCCTGCGCTTCGCTCCCGGCCTTACCAGTGGCGCCAGGATGCTGCCTCGGGAAGAGCTTGCTGCTGGCCGCCTCTTTCCGGCTCTCGGGAGAGTCTGTGAACTCGACTTTTTTGATTTCGGAGTCTTTGGAGAAGAGGCATTCAACGGCCGCCGGCTGCACGCCTGGGCCACGCACGCCCGCCCCACAAGCGGGTAGAGAGACGCCCGGGACCGCCGCGGAAAGAAGTGGGGTTGTGGGGAGGTGGGGCAGGAGCAGGACGAAGAAGAGAAAGAGGGACAAAGAGCAAAGACCCAGTTAGAGGAAAGGGCAGAGGGCACCCCTTGTCTCCCGGACCCTGGGGCAACCCGGCGCAGGGATGCGTACTGTTCTCCGCGCCTCCCTGGGGCTGCCAGCGGCTCCCTCCGGGAGAAGTAGGCCCGGGGCGTCGGGACGTGGCGAGCGGCCCCCTCCCTATCCGCAGCGGGCCCCTCACCCCAAACCCCCGGGAGAGGCCACCGGCGTCCCGGTTCTGATCCCCTTTCTGTCCCGGCCGGACCCTCCTGGAAGAGCCCCTAGCAGCTGCCTCGCCAAGCGGCCAGTGCCCTCTCGCCGCCCTCGCGCGGTGCCGTCTCCCGTCGGGTGCCCCGGGCAGGAGGAGCGACTCTTACCTAATTGCACACACGCCGACACTAGTTTGCGGCAGTTGGACTCCATTCCCCGTTATCTGCAAAATAAAGGAGGAGGGCGGTGAGAAGCAGCGGTCGCAGAGCATGCCCGCTCCAAGGAGCGAGGCTACCTGTGGGGCGGACAACCTCAAAATCGCTGTTAAGTGCCCACCCCGTGCTGGGTTTCAGGCGTGTTTCTCTGACCTGACAGCCTCTGGCTGCCCAGCCTCAGCCCCACCCTAGCCCCTGGCCCAGGACATCTGGATGGACCTGAGGGGGACCTCGCCCTCCAGAGTTGCGGTGAATGGGCCCAGGCGCTCTTGACGGATAACTCCATCGTCTTCTGGGGGACTTAGGCTGTGGAGCTACTAACAAGATGTTTGTGTCAGGCCTTAAGAGCCCTTCTGAACACGGGGCCAAATTTAGCAGATAAAAATTTGGGGGTGAGTGAAGAAGACTTGCCCCTTGAGGAAGTTGTGTGGAAGGCCACCTTTAAGTACAGCGCTTTCCGTGAGTAGGAGCTCAGTGAACCTTTGTAGAATATCAGCGTCAATTTGTAACTGTCCTATACAACAGGCTGTCCTCAATTTTCTGTAACTCTGAAATGAACGGGACTCTAAGGTTCTTGGCCTAGGGTGCTCCAGGAGCCCGCTGGCTTCTGGCCTCTTATCCATTAGGAGCCACTTTTCCATATTTAGCCACACTTTTCCCTGGAGATACTTACCCGGCCATTTATTTACCCTAAAGTAAGATTTAAGATCGCAGAGGAGGGAAACCGGGTGGACTGAGTGAGACAGAGGGGAACAGGGCAAAAGTCCGGAGGATTTTCTTTCTACCAAGGACATAGAAATAACTCGTAGAGAACGGCTCCCCCGATTCTCCCCGGAGAACCAAATCTTATTCAAATTTCCAACCACAGCGCAGTGAGCCAAGCCTTTAACGTGCGCCCCCTTTTCCGCCACAGGCAAACCGGGAGAGGTGGGTGGCGAGAGACCCTGTCGGGGTGGGTAGAAGAGCTGCGGCTGCTTTAAAGACTGAAGAAAAGAAAGAAGGTCTCGGGCTCCCCAGGCCCTTCGGATCTCGGGGCCTGCCTGCCTCTCTTCACACTAACCAGGGTCGGCCGGCGGCGGGAGGGCCCACTTCGCTCGGGTCCGGAGCTAAGTGTAGGAGCAGGCGTTGCCCCTTTGGCCCAAGAGCTGAGGCGGGGCAGGGAGCTGCGGGTCTGGCTCTAATCCGGGTCGTATTTCCCGGCTCCTCCGCCTCTCCTGGAACGAGCCCGGCCTCGGGGGCCTCTGGCCAAGGTCGCTGCTTAGAGGAGGGACTGCCCAGCTCCGCGGCGTGGGGATCCAGGGGTTCCCCCCACCGGCTAGCTGGGACGTGGGAGGGGGCTCTGCGGATCCTTGCAGGCCCGGGGCCCAGAAGTAGCAGTTTGGCGGCTCCAGATTTAGTGATTCTGCAGTAAAATCACAGGATTAGTCCCTGATTGAGATGTCTGTTCGTGAGATATTACAAAATTCATTATCACAGCTTTCTACTAACTCGATATGAAGTAACACAGATGGGATTTTATTAGTCCAGACTTCAAATGTTTACTTATGATAATTTCAGGGGAAATTTGCATGTCATCATCAATTCGATAATCTTTTTTTTTTTTAACATCTGAACTGGCTGCATTATTAACGGGTAGCCGAAGCATTGCAGATGGTAACTGCAAATCGTTTTTATTTTTTTTAAAGGAATGAAATATACAAAAGAAAAAGATGGGGTCGCTCAGTGTAAAGTCAGTCAATTATTACACATTCTCCCCCCACTCCCAGGCTTCAGTGCTGAAGACCAAACAAAGCAATACAAAACAAATCTTCAAGAACTCTGTTCTAAGGACTGAAAAGAAGGTCAAGGCGTGTTCCTTAGCTCACTCCTAAGTGTCCTTGTGACTTGGGGATTTATTTTGCAGTCAAAATGAGCCCTGAGACCTGCATTATTTATTTATTTATTTTGTTTCATGTAATTACCAGGCCTACTAGATGAATTGAATCTGACTAACTAGGGAAGATAGGTTTTAAAAATAACCTCCAATTCCTGCTTGCTGATCCTTAAACCTGCCCTGTCAAGGAAGACAAGTCTTACTAGACAAATTTGGCTGTAGGATTTAGGGGCTAGCTTCCACCGCTAATCTCACAAATTAAGATGCACAACTTTTTTTGATGGGAAGTTGTTCTCACCCCAAAAGTTCATGTCCTGGTTTTAATGTTTATGCCAGGCAATCTTGTTTTGGCCAAGTTGAGTTTTCTATTGTGACTGTGCTAAAAAGCACAATATAGTTAACGAAGCACACTGCTGGCCAAGGCAGGTAGTAAAGCCGTAAGAAATAAAACAATTTTCTTAAAAATAATTTCTGATTGTCATAAGTGGAAGTTGCAGGATAAAATACAGTTATAATAATTCCAAATCCTTTCACAATTCTCCCCTTTCCACTTGTTTTGTTACCCCATAACAAAATCTTTAATGGAAAGTTTAAAAATAAACAGCACAAGAACATATGTTTTAAATGAACTAAATTGGTGAGATTAGCCAGTAAATTAATTTGAGGTGGGTAATCATTTAAGGAAATTAAAATACTGCTTAACACAGTTCTGTATTTTACCAGTTTAAGCCTTCTTTTAAACCAATTAATATTGATGCTTTAGGAACACTTGAAGACAAACATGCTCAATTTGAGGAACAAAGCACCTGAATAATTTAAGTGGAGTTTTGCTGAGGTAAAGTAAAACATTCCATAAATGAAGTAGCTATTTAATTTTTAGGGAATGTTTGATTATTAAAACCTTGTATGCTTATTTTATATTACATCAATAAAAATCTTCAATCTATTTAACTTATGTGCTTTGTTTCCTTGACATAATTGGTATTTGAATTTTAGATAAATTTCCCCCCAAATTATATTAAAACCATGTTTAATTCTTATTACTGGCCCAAAAATGCAAGGCAATCTCTTTAAATCAGATAATTTTTTTCATACAAATATTTGAGAATGTATGAGAGACTGTTTTATCTTAATTCATAATAGTAAAAGTTTTTTTCATTTAGTTTATTTTAATAAGATGTAATACTCACACACACAAAAATAGTAAATAACATACTACCCTATGATTTCTAAATTGCTTAGGAAATAAAGTCACTGAATTGGAATTAAAAGAGAACCGTATGTCCCAGCTTTAGAAACATAATTTTTTTCTTACTGGACACTTGGAAAAATAGTCCGCTCCTCTTTACCATTTAAAACCTATCTCCTCAAGTGCACGATTGGAGTTGACTGGTGATCAATTTAAAGGATTTATAATCCGAAGTAATTGTGTGCGCTTGGCATCCAGGCCTGGCTCCCAGGTAATTCGCTTGGGCCTGAGAGGTCACTAACTGCCAGTTAAGATGGAATCTTTTTCCCAATTGGTAACAATGGGAAAGGGGCTAATCTTCCAGTAGCTGAAACTTTGTACCCGGCCCTTTATCTTGAGAATGCTAATCCTCAGCCTGAGGATTTGTCCGCAGTGTTGGCACCGAGATTTAAGAGAAGATACTTAGTTTTAAATGCCAGCCGTGGTCTTGCTTCCCACTCGACTTCGGCAACCCGATAGATTGTAGTGTCAGCGACTGGGGACAAGAGGAACGGGGCTTTGCAAGGTCTGTTTGCCAACTGAGTTACCTCGGGGTGGGGGGTGGGGGGAAGGCAGCCCCCAAAACCACAAATCACCCACGGTGAAGATTCTCCAAAGTGGAACAAATTTCCAAACTCGCATTATCTCACACCCCTGCGGAAGAGACGGCCTCCACTTACCGGCTACCGGGAGAGAGCTGCTGTCTCTGCGTCCCACCGCTTCCCGGGGAGATTTCCAGCGAGCCGAGGCGCAGGCTGCACCGCAAGCGCCTGAAAACTGAGCCCGAGAGGACTGCGGGTCTCCCGAGGGTGCCAAGTTCCGAGGGAGTCCACGGGTGCGCGGTGGCCGCAGGAATCTAGCCGTCACTGGCAGTTTCTTTCTGCTCCTCTCCAGCTTTCTCGCTCTGTCTCGCACTCTCTCTCCCCTCCCTCTCTCACATCCCTCTCTCTTCCCTCAGCTCGGTCTCCGTGTGGGGAGTGACGTGACGTCAGCAGAGATTCCACCAAACTCCACTGCACAGTGGCGGGCGGGCGGGCGGGCAGCCGAGCCCGGTTGCGCGGCGGGCGTTCAAGGAGCGAGCAAAGCGTTCGGGCGAGCGCGGGGGGGAGCGGGCAGGGGCGAGGAGAAGCGAGGCAGGGCAGGGAGGTGAGGCCGCCAGGCGGGAGAGTCGGGAGACGGAGGAAGAGCCCCGAGAGCGAAAGAGGGGCAGGGAGCCGGGCAGGGCTCTGAGACGGGAGCAGACGAGCAGCAGGCACAAGAAATCCCACTGTGGAAAGGAGGACAGGAGGGGAGGATGGGATGGAGGAGAAGAAAAGGAATCTGCGCCGGACCGGGAGCTCTAATAATCAGAGGGGGAGGACCAGGGCGTCCGGTAGACGGGAACGTACCCCTGGGGAGCAAACTAGGACGGAGAAGAAAGAAGGGACAGGGAAAGTGGCCCAAGAAATGGAACAAAGGACAGAGTTCATGGGTTTGTTTGGGGCGAGGCATGTGGGGTGTGAGTATGAGAGTGCCTGTATGTGACCTTCTTGCAGGCCTGCAGGATTGAGAGAAGAGGTCACGGAACGGAGGGATGGCGGAGTGGGGGTGGTGGGGACGTGAGGGGCGCACAGGAGGCTGGAGTGAAAGTAGGCGAAGAGGGGGTGAGAGAGGATGGCTGAAGAGAAATCTGGAAAAGTGGGGCGAGCGGGGGGAGGGGGGGGAAGAAGGTCGGGAGGGCGACAGCCGGGGGCGAGCGAGACTAGTTAACCAGCGAAGGCCGAGATGCCTGGCCCAGCAATGCCTGCTCGGACACCGCGCCCCAGGTCAAGGCGGGTGGACCAAGCACGCTGTCCCTGCGCAGGTGGGAACGGTCGCGCACTGACCAGTGTACACGAAAGGATTGCGCTGGGCAAGGCTTGGGCGCTCATAGAGTCTAGAATTTCCTCTGCTGTACCTACACTCAACAAGTTCACCCCGGGTCACGGATATCTCATTTTTTAAAATGACGAGGTTAAGGTTGCTGGCGAGCATGGTATTAAATTGCAAGGGATGGTGGTGGGGGTGGGAAGGGAAGCTACCCTCAAATCCACATTTGCTCCTGAAAATCGAAGAGCACGTGAAGTTAGAGGAGTCATTTTCACTCGAAAAGTGTGCCTTACTTCTAAACCCTGATTTTCCGATTTCTTCACTGGAGCAAGGGCGTGTAGTTTGGTAGCCAGCAGGATATTTTTTCTCTGTCCTGCCTTTGGGTATAAGGACTATAAATATGATTCATCTGGAAGACTAGGTGTGACGGCTTCTGCCAGGCATACTAGACAACGTTCTTTCAATTTCAAGGGCATCCTGTTAATGTATGTTTTTGGAAAGCCCCGGAAAGCAGTCAGAGCCTCCAGTTTGGTTTCTCCATCAATTTTAACTTCTTCATAGGAACAACACTGTCCCAGGCCCGCCATTAGAGAGCCCTCTCCTTTGGTCTTCAATGGAGAATAAAGTTCCCTCTAAAAGTTGTATTGCTCTCCCTAAATCAGTATACCAGTTCTCTCAATTTTAGGAAAATATAATGACTTGTTGGGAGAACCTGTGAGAAACACATGCATTACAAAAAACATAGTGTTTAAAATAACCCAGGTTACCACATAGGTGCTGGGCTTTCCCTACATTTGGGGGTTGTCTGGAACATGTTATGTGTTTTCTTGAATCACTCCGTGTTTTGAATTCATTTGAATTAGCAGTAAAAACAGGCAAACAAACTTGCTCAATTTGTTTTGAGTGCTAAATCCCTTCACTTTGAAATAGCTAACAGTCGACAGATGGACTCATTTTATGGAAAGGGTTAGCCTCTTCAGCCACGAAGAAAACTGACTGAGAGATCCTCATTTTAAAGCCATTTCTAACCTCCATCTAACATCTATGAAAACTCGAACTTTCTCTCCTTACCCATTGGAAATTCAAGATGGTTATATTTAAGGGAGAGAAAAGAGGGGGGAAATTCCCAAGTGCTGTTTTTACTTTTATTTCCCCTCTGTTCCTGAGATTGTTATTTCTGGTTTTTGAAATCGTGCTGAATCAAGAAAATCAAATTTCTTCAACAAGTCCCACAACTGAAATCTAAAGTCATAGCAAACCAGAGAATGCAGTCAGAGAAAGACATTTTCATCTCTATCCATCATAGAATTTTGCTGTCTCCCCACCCCCTGAGTATTCGGTTAATGTCCTCCCCCCTTCTTTTCTTTTCATTTTATAGAGATTAAGAGATGCTCATAGCAGAACGACCTCCTTTCATCTGGTGGCGAGGATGAGGAATCTCATGGAAAAGTGGGAAAAGAGTGAGAAAATCAGAGACAGGAAGATTCAGAGACTCGCGGAGAGACACGGGAAAGAGAAAGGGGCAGCGCTGGAGAGACGCGCAGATAAGCGCGTGCAACCCCCTCCCCCTTTCAAGATTCAGAGGTTTGTAAACCCCGGCAGGGATGAAGGGGCTCCTGGAGGCTCACGTTCCCCTCACCCCACCTTCTGTCTGGAGTCTCGTCCGCCAGGGGCTGGTTAACCCCAGTCCCGGCAGCCTCAGACATCGCGCTGAGCTTTTGGGTCTTCGCCTCGCCCAGCGCCAGTGCAGCTGAAGTGAGCAGCTGGTGGGAAATGCTAATGGCTCCTGGAGAAATAGAAGATACAGAATGATTCTCATTCCCTCCTCGAGTGTGTGGAAGGAGCTGGACATACGTTTCACGCTCCTAATCCTTCTTTTACATTTTTAGTCATACTCCTATTAAACAACTAATTAATGCCCAGAACCACTAGGGAATACATTAGGCATGCAGCGGAGAGGCAGGGTGCTGGGGGGCTACAAACCACCGAGCTGATTTAAGACATGGATTTCAGGTTTTTCCCTCGTCAGAGCAGAAATGGGAGAGTGGGCCGTGGCGATTGTATTTAGATTCCGATTACTTCAAATTAGAAGGGGGTGGAGGGAGCGTCCAAGCAAAGCAAGCAATTCCCTGCCCTGCAGATGTAAACAAGATTGTAGCATCAAAGGTACCAGCTCCTTAAGGGCCAGATCGCCTGGGCTGGGAGCCGGGGGGGTAGGGAGACACTGACCTTATATATCTGTGAATTTCAAGGATGTTACACTTTTACCTAAACAACTCCAGTGGATCTTCTGGTAATCCCCAGTGAGACTCACTGTTCTAGAATATCTCAAATTTTTGTTTTCCCCGGAAGAATACATTCTCTTTACGTTTCCAAAATTTTAAGCTATGCCTAAAGATAATAACCTTCCAATAAACCAGTGCACTGGGTCATTTCCCACAGTCGTTTTTTCCTGTCTTTTTGGTTATCTAATTTAATGTGAGGGAGGACACAGGGAATTAAATATAACCCCCTCCCCTCATCAACATAAGAAAAGCGGTGCTGGCTAAATGGGTTCAGAAAATTTTTAGTGAGATTCTGAGTTATACCCCTCCCTCTAATATTTTGAAGCAGGTGACAACTGTTAGAACAAGAACCAAGTTGTGGAGCTCGGGAAGGACACACAATTTTGTGATTAAAGCGGGGCAAACCCGAGAACGAATGTGGGGTGACCTCCCCCCAGCTCACTATCACCCAAAAGTCAGCATTTGGGAAAGGTACAGTATTATTTCAGAGCCCGCCATGACGAGGTTCGTGCTATCATTTACTTTCTTCACTCTGGATTATGATCTCAACCCTGGCAAGCAATTTCCCCAGCTCCTTATCTGACAACAAGCTGAGTATGTAAATACCAATGGCTAGAGATGTTTAACTGCCTCAAACATTATTGATTTGTTGGCTGTTCTAAAATTTCCCCCTAGTCCAGGTCCGGTTTCTGAATTGTCCATTCGGGCGCTTTGATCCGAATCCTCGATGCTACAATACAATCATTTTTAAAATTTTGTGTTTTTTTTTAAGGCATTGAGATGAACCAATTGATTTGCATATAAATTAAAATTATTATGCATTGCCTATTCCGGTGTTTTATAATCATTTCGAAATTAGTACTTAACCACTCGAGCTAAAAGAATATATAAATGTCTGTTTTGACTCACTAATGAATTACCTAATTAAAACGTCCCGGGGATGTTGGGCTCTGGAAAGATTGTTAAATCGAGACAACTCGGGGAGGGATGAATATTGGAAGGGTAACAGAGAGGACTCTGGAACTCAGAACGGAGTTTCCTGTGATTCCCAGTATTAATTTTGGAGCATTGGTTCTTTCCTGTTGTTAATGATTTTGTGCTTGCTTGTAAATAAATGAAGGAGCAGGGGCGCTCTGGTTGGCCGCGGTCGCTCAAGCCCTTTGCTCTGGCAGGACCGTTGGGCTATAAGCCCGCAGTGCTAAATCGTGGGAGAAGCTGGGCCAGGCCCGGAGGTGTGTGGCTCCCCTGACAGCCTGGCCAGTCTTTCCCTGTCCTCCTGCCTGACCGGCCAGCCGGCGAGCTGCGGCCGCGCTGTCTCGGCCGCGCGGGGAGCTGGAACTAGAGCCGACATTTAATAGATATGCTAACTGAGCACTTACCTTCGTCCTGAGAATAGGAATAAAAGGTAGCTCTTCTTAAGAGAGGCAGTGCAAAGGCACGCTAGGAGTTCAGAAACGGCTGGCGGCGGGAAATCTGTAGCCTGGGGGCTCGCCAACAACCCCTTTCATTTCAAGCACTTATTGATTTGCTGTTGTCATCTTTGGCGACGCAGAAGGACACTTGAAAGAATTTCTGATGGGGCTCTGATCTGAGAAAGGAGGTGACCTGCCCAGGCTCTCACCAAATTCTTAATTACCACATCAACTGCTTTTTTTTTTTTAATCCCCCACCCCACCTCCTTCTCCCTTGACAACTGAGTTTGCTTATTCTTAACTTTTTAATTATTCAGAAACTTCCTCCCCTCTCATTGGTTTCCCTTTTGTAGAGATTTTCTATTCCTATCTTCCCCACCCCTTTCCGAGGTTAAGGTCTGTATATTGATCCCTCTGACCTTTGGCACATCTGGGCCTTCCGAAATCTCTCAGTCTTTTTAGATTTGAGGATGGAAGACTCCCCCCTCTCCACAGTGTGTACACTCTCAGAGATGCGAAGACTTACACAGACCGCCGCCCTCCAACCCAGGGGATCTAATAGATGTTCCCTTTTCAGTTGTCCTTGAAATCTGAAATGCCTGCCTGATTTTTAACTTGGATACCCACTCTCTTGCCCATTCCATTTGCAAAGCAGTTTGAACATGTGTGCAGCTGGGCCCACAGCATCTCAACCTGCATTCTTTACCAAACTGTGAATCAAGAGAAACTAATGTAGTGGACTGGGGTATAGATTGCATTCAGGATTCAGAAATCCCCAATTTTAGGATTTCTCAATCAGCTCTGGCTGTAGTCTGCACTGAGTCATCGCAAGTGGGAGGCGCACAGGTAATGCCATAGTAAAAAGCAGAATAATTTCAGGATCATTTCATTCAAATGCAAATTATGTCTCAGGGTTTGGTTTGTAACCGCCTAGTTTTAGTACAAGCAGAATTAGGCAGGAAAGGATATTTCAACATGGTTATTGGCATTAAGGAGGGTAAATACCTTGGGATCATCAGTGAAAAGAAGACCCCCAATGTCTACAGTGGTTTAGCTTCATTTATAATAGTGGGAATTAAGACACAAACTACTCTATTTCATGTAGTTTGATCAATCTGAGTTTCCATTAAAAGTAGCTATACAGAGGGGCACCTGGGAGGCTCAGTCATTGGACGTCTGCCTTCAGCTTGGGTCATAGTCTCAGGGTCCTGGGATCGAGCCCCATATTGGGCTCCCTGCCAGCGGGAAGTCTGCTTCTCCCTCTCCCACTCCCACTGCTTGTGCTCCCTCTCTCACTGTGTCTCTTTATGTCAAATAAATAAATTAAATCTTTTAAAAAAAAGTAGCTATGCAGAATTTAATTTCTGATGGCAACTTCAGAAAGTAAAGCCACAGAGGCATCCTGAACTGGGTAAACCCCTTAAGCTGACTGTTCCGGTAAGTTCAGGAGTATAGTATTGGTTCTGTTTTTGTTTTGGATAA
>ML110965.1:0-19447 GCA_003697995.1 Taxidea taxus jeffersonii | reverse complement strand
AAGGAGGGAGGAGATGTTGGAAGTCGCTGCCGAAACAAGCCAGGGTGAGTGAACTGACTGATGCTGCAGTCAGCTCCCCCATCCTGGGTCTCTCCTTAATTAAATCCTGCCTCCCCCACTATGGGATCCCGAAGCACTTGAAGGATGTGTCGATTCTCCCCCTGTGGTCTTCACCATGTGGTTTTATATAGAAAGTCTCTGGTTCAGTGATGTTTTGTAGTTTCAGGTCTCTTACTTATTATCATAATCTCAGTGTTTAGGTTTTGGTGTATTTAGGTGAAGTCTGCTCTGTTCATAAGCTGTAGCACACAGAAGAGATGGGAACAAAAGAGGACTCTCCAAACTTAGATTCAGATGTGTTTAAATCACTCTGACTGTGTTAACAGTTTGGCCATGCTTGGAGCTCTCCCAGCTTTCTACTCTAAACTTCATGTGGACCATGAGGGAAAGCCTCTGGCTAATGAGGTATGATGAAGTCTGGGTTTAAGAAATAATGGCATTTGTATCGAGGACAAAGTAAAGATAGGAAACTTGGTATACACATTATGGATCTACATTGGTAATAATGGTAATAACGAATATCCATAGGGTTCTTAGTTTGTTTAGTGATCATGCTTAACAGTTTTGTATTGATCATTATATTTATTCCTTACATCAACGTTATAAGGTGGGCACTATCATTTTACAAATAGGGGCAGTAAGATTTGGGGGTGATTATGTCACTGGCCCACAGTCACCTAGCTTTTAACCACTGGAGTACAGAGTGAGTGGGAAATTACTTCAGATCACATAGGCAGGCATTAAGTGGCACAGTGGGAATTTGAATCTAGATTTGTCTATATCTGAAGTCCCAAATGTTAATTAGTACACTGAACCGATGGTGACCATGACTGGAGGGTTAGAATTCTCTGGGGGAAAGAAATAGAGAACTTCCATGTGGAACATTTGAAAAAAAAAAAGGAAAATGCAAAGATAAGAAAAGCAAATATATTACATGGGGGATGGAGAAAGTCAAAAACGTCTTCTATGCTAGGGAGGAGGGAAAGAGAAATGATTGAATTAAAGAGAACAGAAAAACCAATCTCTACTGTTTGTCCTGCACAGGGCAGTCTAGGAAAGAGAAAGATAAGTTCAGGGATATTTCCCAACAGTAGGAGTATTAGTGCTCAGATTGTCAGGTTGACCTAAGCCTAGTATACGATCTCAGAAATCTAGTTTACAAGAACACTTTCCTAGATATTCCAAGGGAGAAAAAAATGTCAAATTGAGGCTTGAGTAGTTTTATCCTAAAACCAAAGAGAAATGCAAGTAAGTACTGAGTAATAGAGACATCCACATTGCAAGAACATGCACATGGAGTGGGGCAGGGAAATGTAGAAAAACCTGTTAGGAATCTGGTTATTGGTGCTAAACCATGCCAAACTCAAGGGAGAAATGAGATTTTACCTATCATTACCTATCTGTCCAGTTTGCACCCTAATACCTTTATTACTGCAGTAAAATCATTTGAAATTTTAAGGAAGTTGACTTCCTGTGCTGAAGAAGAAACCTTGGGTACATGGGAGTCTGGAGACAAATGAGGGGGAAAGGTAATGATCTCAAGGACACAGTCATCTGTGGGCACCAGTGCAGGTCCATATACTAGTTTTATGGTAGAATGTGAGCCACGAGAGAATGCCAGTGAGCCATCTACAAGGTCCATTTCATCACAGCAGACTGCATACTGGCCCACGAGTTTGTTCCCAATTCAAGTTTGTCCCATTATCAAAAATGATTTAAAATGGGCTCATTGTAACCTTTTCCAGAAGGGATAGATAAATGTAAGTTTATGTGTGGCTTCCCAATTTTAAGAAGCACAGGAGAAGAAGAAATGGAAGAAGAGTACAGTTTCCTGCTTCTTGGCGAAAATTCTCTTATTCCTTTGAGCCAGGTGTAAAGGAAGGTGATGTGAGGAGTGGTTCATCTAATGAATACCTAATGATAGGTAGCTGAGTTTATTTTAAAGGGGATCCCTACCTGTGCTGTCACAGGAATCCAGACTATCCCTTGCAAATTCTATGATAGAGTTTGAGGGCAAGCACAGTCTTATTTTCCATCTCTATCTTGTGGGTCTTTTCTAAATGGACAAGAGAAATTAGGATCTGTAGACAGCAAGAATTAGGAAGGATCTAGAGGGTGACCTCCTCAGCTTACATTTGAAATTACACCCAGAAAGATAGCCAGTCACCCTTTTCAGCAAAGGACCCCCTAAGGTCCCTCTACAATGCAGAGGGATGCTTCATCGTTTCGTATATACACTGCATCTCTATTGACTGAACTCAGTTACTGAAGAAAATGATGTCATATCAAATAGCTTCAATGAACAGAGGGCATTTCTTCCAGAGTCTTTCAAATATTTCCTATGTGTTTTACCCTCAAAAAAACCTACATGAAAATATTATTAGCCTCACTTAACAGATGGAAAACAGTGTCCTAGAGACTTTTAGAGACTTATCCTCAGTTATGCAGGATGACCCTGTGAGAACTAAATTGAAAACAAGGTCCGAGAATTCTACGTTCAAGGCTTTCCTAGCAGACCCATCACTTCTCTGGGGCTAGTTATTATCTTTCTGTCTGAGTAAAGTGCACGTTTGATTGTAACTCTATCTGTCCTTCTGTTTATCTGCCTGTCAGTAGTTTTCTTTTAATCCATCAGTTTATCTCCTTGCTAGTTTTCTAATACGCCGTAAGTTAACCGATGTTGATAAAATTTCACCCTTACCATGAAAGCTACTTGAGCAGGTTGAAAGCTATTTGAGCAGGTTGAGACAGTTGTCATATTTTTTCAAATATTACATGTAACTAACACTGCTGCTACTGTTCAAATGCCACGGTTTCATACTAATCTGGAGATTGTACGCATACCACACCTTCTGTCTCGAGGGTGCTGACTCCGCTCATTAGCGCTTCTGATATTTACGCTGTCTCTTGGGAGGATGGTGATCATTTTGTGTCTGTCACTCGTGAGGTTATAAAAACTGTCTTTCTGCTCAGCAGTGTGTTTTCTCACAGGTGTGAGAAAACTACTCTCTTCTCACTACGTTTCCTGAAGTCTGATTTCAAGAAACTGGAATCACTGATTCACTGAAAGATGTTTATATGTGCTGAAAGAACATGTTGGAGTAATCCCAGAGCAAGTATGATTTTCCATCATTGTTCTTATCTGCATGTAAGTGTCTATCTCCTTTCAGACCCACGTAGTCCAACATTTTTTGCTGGACTATGTGAAAAAGTTCTCTTTCCTGAATGTAATGTATGAATCAGAAACAATAGGATTCTTACTCTTTTTTTTTTTTTTTTTGGACGTTTGCTCTCTTCATTCTCCCCTGAAATATCAACTTTATTTTCTAAGAGATGTATTTATGGAGAACATTTTGTTCTCTTTTTTTAAGTTAAATTTTTAAAAATTTATTTATTTGACACAGAGAGAGAGAGCACAAGCAATGGGAGCAGCAAGCAGAGGGAAAAGCAGTCCCCCCACTGAGCAGGGATCCTGATGTGGGACTAGATCATAACTGGAGCTAAAGGCAGATGCCCAACCAGCTGAGCCACCCATGCATCTCAACATTTTGTATTCTTTTCCTCTTCCATTGGAGAGCAGCTTTGAATGGTAGGCATTAAAGCTGTATCCTCTAGTTCTTTATCCTTTTCGCTATAGTTGACAACTCATCCCTTTTTTCCAAAAGCATTAATGTCATTCTACTGGTTTCTGATTTACAAAAATCAAATAGGACCTGCAAAAGTCAGTAAGAAAGAAAATAATGCTTTTCATCTTGAAATATTTATTTATTGTCTTCTTATGTGTTAAAAGGGTACACACAAATCATAAATGTTTTCCTTATTCTCTATCTTTGCCAAGTGCACATAAATGTGTTGAATGGAGGGGAAAAAATCAAGAAAGGAAAAGGAATGACAGAACAAAAATGAGAAAAATAAAGGCAGACTCAAGGTCTAGAATTGTGGTTCAACCAGATGATTCAGTTAATTTAGTACACTTACCTTGTGGTAGTTTGTGAAGCTGAGTTCGGGGTGATAGAAACAATATTTCTAGATCTTCAATGAGCATCAACTGAGTTAAAAACAAAAGACTAACCAAATCTTTTCGTTATATGCAAATGATCACAGAAAAAGGAAAGAAAAGAGGGATGGTTGCGCTGATGTGGTAGGATGCAGGGCTGGGGGAAGATGAGAGAGTAGGGAGAAGAATTGTTTGCAGATTGACTTGGAAGATTTTTCTTTGAGGCTTTTGTTCTCCAGATTGAATTTAAAGAATACTACATTTTTTAAATTGAAAATTTACTTTTAGCCACAGGTGAATTTAACTTCTCACCTCCCCAATCATTTTGTTATAATCATTTATATTGTAAGAAATGCTGTGATTTAGCTTTAATGTTGCTATCTTAGTTTTTTCCTTTAAACATATCTTTTGGAAGTTTGGAAAAACTGGGCAAGAACATTATCTCCAAGTCCCTCTAAGGATTATTTCATTGAAAAACTCTAAACCAGTCAGTGAGCTTGTCCTGACCAGAGAGAGCTCCTAGAAGGAATGCAAGGATGAGGATTTAGATCAGGTTCAAAGCTGCTCTCACTTTGCTGTACCACCAAACCAGCAACCGGGAATCTCCTAAGTGTCCGGGAAAGGACATTTGTGAGAGTTCCTCAAAAGAGGCTACATCCTTGAAGTTCCAAGTTTGGTGGTCATACAGCTCATGTAGATTGAGGAGTCTGCCAGGATGGAGGAACTGGAGCCACAGTGCTGGATTAGAAACATCGGAGTCCTCAAATTATTCCTCTATTACTCTGTGGTAAAGTCCTTGCTGCCCCCTGGGAACCTACTTCTATATTCTATTTATTACTGAGTCATTGGCCTCTGCCAACCTGCCTATGACCTATAGATAGTGAAAGACAAAGACATGATATGTGGAGTTGAGGAATAGGGAGAAACAACAAAAAACATTTCTTCGTGAATTGCAAAAATTTAATTATCTTTAAGATGATGAATTACTGATTTGGATAAATTTCATTGATTTTAATTGATTTAATATGTCTGACTTCCTACCGAAAACTATGACATTGATGTGAATCTAGACCTTCAAAACAACTGATAACCAAGGGGACTGTGATATAATAGTTACTTTTTTTTTTTTTTTAACTGTTTGGTGCTAGTTGATAAACATTACTGTTGAGCTGAAAAATATCCTATTGTTTTGGAAATCACTGATTGTGGTTTTCATTTTTATTTTGAACAATGGATTTTTTTTTGAGGGTTTTATTCTTGTCAGATTTTTATTCTTTATATTTGAGTTCATACTTATTTTAAAAAAGCTTACAACAAGTCATCATAAGCTAAATCAGAGCTACTTACTTAGAAGTAAAATGATTAAGCTTTATGATAGTGTTTTGTTTCATTTAATTTTCCACCCTTTTTAATTAAGAAAGACAGTTTAAAAGAGTCACATAATTATGAATATATTCTCTCTGTCTATATTGTTTTCCAGATAAAGAGAAATTAATATTATATTTCAATATTCCCAATAGGAGGTCCATGTAAAGCATTACGATTTTAGGTAGGTCACCCTGTATAAATGTGTGGATAAATATTTATGCACATATATACATATTCTATATATCAACATTTCCTGTATGTTCTATCTGCTTATAATTTTGACAACCAAAACAAGTAAAGAATAGGATAAATAATAACCTCTCCAACTTATATAGAGAACTGAAATATAAATCCTTTAAATACTTCTAATTTATTTACCAAAGATGTTTTCTCATTCCCTAGTGAGCTTGGGAAGTCCTTAAGCTCTGACACCAAGTCTAACAGCACACTAAATTCGCTATAGGATAATACTTAAAACATAAAAATAACGCTTTATATTTTTACAAAGCATGCTCTGAACTATTGATGAATTGTTAAGAATAAGCAATCCAGTTCAGACTCTCCCTGCCTCTTCTACCCCTAATCTCCTCATTCATAGAGGTGACTTTCCTATAATAGTAATAGCTAGTTAGAATATATTTAATAAAGGATTGACTCTTAATTTAAATAAGAGCAAAGTCCCCATGGTAAGATTCTTAGTAAGGGTTATGAGGGAGCTTTTTATTTTTTCTCCCCAAGAATACCTTGGCATGGCTACACATAATTAAAAAAGTATATGGCTTTATCTGAACCTGACTCTCCTTTGGAATAATGTTGGTAAGAGCTAATGAAAACCTCCTTGCTTCAGACCAATTAAAAAAAATAAGTGACATAGTCTTAGTAGCATAAAATGACGCACTGAAATATTTTTAGATGACATATCCTGTGCCAGTTCTAGTCACTAGATTGTTTTTGGCCCTGGGAAGGTAAAAATAATCCCTTTTCATTCATCATAGTACTTGATGTCAGAAGGGCTGGGTAATTATGTTACTGTATTGAAACTGTATTGCAAATACAACAAATTTAGAATTTATGAAAATTTTTTTTCTCCTTATGAATACAGTGTTCTATATAAACATTAACTGGTCTGAATTATATTCAGTATCTTTTGCCACTTGCTTTTTAAATATATTTATATGGGGTGTCCGGGTGGCTCAGTTGTTAGGCTTCTGCCTTCAGCTCAGGTCATGATCTCAGGGTCCTGGGATCGAACCCTGCATCAGGCCCTGCATTGGGCTTCCTGTTCAGCAGGAAGCCTGCTTCTCCCTCTCCCACGCCCCCTTCTTGTGTTCCCCCTCTCACTCACCGTGTGTCTCTCTCTGTCAAATAAATAAATAAAATCTTTAAAAAAATAAATGTATTTATATGAAAAGAAACAGGAAATCCGATTTGTTGTCCTCTTGGATAAGAGCTGTGGGGAAGGTTTGGGCATTAAAAAACTTATCAGATATTAACACGACCCAAGTTTCTTTCAGAAAACATTCATTATACATCTTGATATCTTGGGAGAAGAGGAAATGGTAGCAATAAGCAAATGCGGGGAAGGTGAGTGTGAAAGGTATAGGCTTCTTATTCTTACGAATATGTACTGCATTATTTTATTTAAATCATAACAGATTAGAATGAGTTTCTAGCTCTCAGCCTGAACTTCGTAAGCAAGAGGGGGGGTCTATGTGCTACTGCATTTAGTCCTTGTGTGCAGTTCTAAAATATCTAACGAAGAGTCCTCTTTTGGGTCAGCAGAGGGGCCGAGTCATTTTAGAAGACTTCAGAATCCGCTTCTCTGCTCCCACAGATCTGATCTGTCACCTTCTTGCTCACATCCAACATTCCACAGTTAGAGACAAAATAACTGGAAGTCTGCTACAGGTAGCATTTTGGTATAATTTCAGATCATCCAATAAACATGGATAAATGACAAATTCCTTGCCTGGAAGGGTTACCATGAAGAAGGAAAAGACAAGTACAGGCAAGCAGGTGAAAGTGAACTTCAAACACTTTACAGCTTTGTTTAAGGTCAGATCTATTTACTCTCTCCTGGGCAGGGCAAACAGAAGGAAACAGCACATGCCGGGCAGCTGCCGCTGAATGACTTCCATACCTTCTCCACTTGGCGTTCTCACTATCTCCCCCATGGCATTCTTGTGGTTTCCCCCACTTTCCACAAAAGCATACAGGTCCGGGAAGGTTAAATGACTTTTTCAAGATCTCATAGAATTGGGATCTCTTTCAGATTGAACTAAATCTCCAGAATGCACACATTTTCTTTTCCAGCACAGTGTCTCCCCAGCTTGGAACAAAATCAGGTATGCCTAGGGAAAGCCAGGCATCTTTGTCTCTGATTAGTTATCTTAGGTTTTTTCTTCTTGCCCTTCTTCCTCCCCCTTCTCCTCCTCCTCTTCTCTTCTTTCTTTTCTTTTGGGTAAGAGAGATTTTGTATAAAACAGTTTAATTTTGTGGGGGCTTGTTGATCTTTTTTTAAAAGATTTTATTTATTTATTTGACAGACAGAGATCACAAGTAGGCAGAGAGGCAGGCAGAGAGAGAGGAGGAAGCAGGCTCCCTGCTGAGCAGAGAGCCCAATGTGGGACTTGATCCCAGAACCCTGGGATCATGACCTGAGCCGAAGGCAGAGGCTTTAACCCACTGAGCCACCCAGGCGCCCCTGGGGCTTATTGATTTTAACGTCACTGAGATTCTGGTGATTGTTTTAGTTAGTGCAATAGCTTAGATATTGACATACCGAGGCCTCTTCCTTTTCCTGGCACAGAGAAGGCAGTCAGAGCGTTTGCTGAATGAGAACATTACTTTTTGGGGCACCTGGGTGGCTCAGTGGTTTAAAGCCTCTGCCTTCCGCTCAGGTCATGGTCCCAGGGTCCTGGGATAGAGCTCCGCATCTGGCTCTCTGCTCAGCAGGGGGACTGCTTCCTCCTCTCTCTCTGCCTACTTGTGATCCCTTTCTCTCTGTCAAATAAATAAATAAAATCTTAAAAAAAAAGAAGAACATTACTTTTGTCTGTTTTTTAGCAGCGTGCGTGTGTGGAATTACTTGTAGGATCATAAGATGTTGAGATTGGAAGATACTCAAGGAATATCCAAACCACCTCTCTTTTACAGATTAGAAAACTGAGGCCCTGAAAGCACAAATGAATTATCTAAGATCACACTCCTGGTTGTTAAAATTGTTGGGACAGGTCCCCAGTGCTCTTTCCTGGGACGCTCTTTGGAGCATTGCTATATGATCTCTCATTTTAGTATTTTTCTTGATGAGGTGGCCTGGGGAGGGGAGGGCAGGGGTGAGGTTCTAAACTAGTGTACGCCTTCATTTATTTTCTCATTTTCTCCCCCACTTGTTCTTCTGATGGAATATAGTAGGCTGAATGGTAGTGCCCTGAAATATATGGCTCCCTCTCAATCCCTGGAAGCTGTGAATGTCAATTTAGTTGGAAAAAATGGTTTTTGCAGATGTAATTAAGTTAAAAAAATCTTGAGTTGATGAAATCATCCTTGATTATCTGGGTAGATCCTTAGGCTAATAAAGTGGCTTTGTCAGAAAGGCAGAAAAAAAAAACCAACCTGAGACTGAATGAAGAGGAGAAGACTGAGTGGAGAATTTGGTGTGAACATGGAGACAGAGATTGGAGTGGTGTGACCAGAAGCCAAGGAAGCAAAGGAATGCAGAAAGCCTCCAGAAGCTGGGAGAGGGAAGGAAGGATCCTACCCTACAGCCTCTGGAGGGAGTATGGCCTTGCCAACACCTTGGTTTCTGACTTCTGGTTCTGAAACTGTGAGAAAACCAATTTCTGTTCAAGCCATGTGATAATTTGTTATTGCAGCCACAGGAAGCTAATACATTGAAGGGAAGAACCGGTATTCTAAAACTGATGTGATACACACACACACACACACACACACACACACATATTTTACATAAATGAATATATTTTACATATATTTAAACAATATATATCGCATCAGAGAACTGATGCCTTTTCTGTCATTTCTGACTTCACAGACTCTCAGGGTCAGTGGGTGTCTGTTGGTGGCAGTGGACAGTTGAAGAGTTTCAAGGACAGGTGAATGTTCTTGTTCTATAGCAATAGATATGTCAACTTTTGGCAAATGATAGGGATTTTATAAGAAAATTTCCCCCTCAAAAAGCTTGGGAACATCAAGTCAAATAAAGTGAAGGTGTGAGAGAGGGGCCACCATTCCCTGTTTTGTGTTTACGCTCTCAATCTTGGTGGCCTCACCACTGCCTCTTGGACACCTGTGAGCCCTTCTCACTGAGCTCCCCAGCCTGGGAACTCTCTTTCCTTCTTCTCATCCTTCTTCAACCCATCTCATTCCTCAGGGATCTTTTCCTAGAGCTAATCCCCACCTTCACATTAATATGTTGCAAGGAGGTAAAGGCTGATTGTAACTTATTGTCACTTCCTTTTAATCACTCTTTTTTTTTTTTTTTTTTTTACAACAGATTTTGGATGCATTAACCCTAGCAGAGAAGTCAGTGGGGACTTCCTGCAGGTTCCACACCAACCTAAGGGGGAAACATTTTGAAGAGAGAACAATTCCTCCTGTCCTTCCTGTCATACCCAGTTCAGGCCAGCCCAGTTCAGGAGTAGCATTGTGTGTCCGGATTTTCTTACAGCCCTGGCTGTATTGGGAATAGAAACCCTAAATATAGAAGAAAAGAAACTCTTCCATCTGGGCTGGACTGTCCATGAATTTCTATAGGTGATATAATGTTGCTTTACCTCCCAGTAAGCCTTCTATTTGGACATAATTTTCTTTTCTCTCATTCAGTTATTTAACCTTTCTGTGCCTCAGTTTCCTCATCTGTAGAATGGAGATAATGGTACGTTCCTTATAGGAAAACCTTGTTGTGAGGCTCAAATGAACTAATCAACATAAAGCTTTTAGAGTAGTACCTAACACATAGTGATAACTCAATAAATGTAAGCTATTACTATTTCTTAGAGAGAAATATCTCCTTTGATTCCTGCTTTCTGGGAGGAGTGATGATCTCTATGTACTCCCAACCTTTAGACCAATTCCTTCCTCCTCCTGGTGATGTGGTTGCCTAGTGATAGCCGTTACTCAAATTTCCTTGATTGTGGGGAACTATTCTATTAAAAATCCTCAGCGTGAGGGGGGCTGGTGTCTTTCTTTCCACTCTCCACTTGGAGCAGTGGAGACAGTGACCTGGGTAAGTGCGTCTTCCTCATGGTCTCACATTTTTCTTCAGGTGGGCTGTTCTGAAAACAAGGCTGAACCTTGGGAATGAACAAACTCATTTTGTTCTCAGAGTAAGCTAAGTCCTCTTACCGAGTCTGTATCAGTAACAAAGTTGGTATTTTTGTTCATTAATTGACTCTTTTGTCTTACTCCTTTGTTCAGTGCTCACGTTGAGAGCCCTCAGAAAAACCAATGCAATTATTATTGTCCCAAAAATCTTAGGCCAAGGTAGATGGGGTCTTGTTTGAGGAAGAAAAAAAATCCGTGTCTCAGTATGTATTTCAAATGCTTCCCAGTGTTTGAGGGCACAGTGCAAGGCTGAGGAGCCATGCTTCCCTCTTCCGTCATTTCCTCCACTGAGCTAACTTGCTCTCTTGTCTTTCTGAAACTTGCTAAGTTAATCAGCAATGAAAGAACAACGGAAGTCACTCCTTATTTAAGCCCATGTGTGCTCCTGAGAGAAGCCTTTAAAGACACACCAACAATTCCATGCTGTGGAATGAGAAAACTGTGCAGTGGAGGGATCACAAACAGAAGATTTTTATTCCTGAGCAAGCAAAATGAAAATTCAGCAAACAAATCAAAGAATCAAGATAAAGACCTAAAAGATGAAATGGGAACACGAACTATATAACAATGAACATAAAACAAAATCCTCTCAACACTCTGGCAATTACACTGGCCCTGTGGTGAGTCAGAGTCAGCAAAATACTCTTAGAGGAAAGTGTTCATGTTGTAGAAATATGAACATCTTGCATCTATATATTACATTGTCCTGAACCAAATGCCCTCACATCTGTTTCCTTATAGGATTTTTATCTGAACTCTGTGGTGTTTGTAGGGGATTTGCTCCCCCTTATTATAGATGTGAGAAGAAAAGGACATTCGGGAAGGAAAAAATCATCTGACCTACAGCTGGTCAGATGATGCGTGCCTGAGCCACAAGAGAAGGCAGTTCTCTCTAATCACACAACCATTTTTTACCACTTTGGGTGATGGTTGGAATGGTACTTAAGCTATTTTTCCATTATTTTTATTTTTAAAATTTTATTTAATTAATTTATTTTTAAAAAGATTTTATTTATTTACTTATTTGACAGACAGAGAGAGTACAAGTAGGCAGAGCAGGAGGCAGAGGGAGAGGGAGAAATAGGCTCCCTGCTGAGCACCCCCTTGGAATGCAGCTCAAGCACAGGGCCCTGGGATTATGACTTGAGCCAAAGGCAGCCACTTAACTGACTGAGCCACCCAGGTGTTCCTACTTTTTCTTTTTTATGAAATCTGCCTTCCAAATTATGACACTGAAAAATATCTTTCACTCTCTACCGCTTAGGAAACACATGAATTCTTCTCCCAGTGCCTGCATTCAAAGGATTTCCCTTCATAGGTTTATAGACGGGAGGTATGGATTTGCTCATTTTAATAGTGATTCAGAAGAAGAGAATTGTCTCTCTAATTAGACCTAAGGGAATAATAAAAAATGGTTTCATTGGTAAGTGCAGAAGTTGTATGCCTAGGAATGGAAAAATTAAATATCTGAAATGATTTAGCTGTTGGTTTTATTACAAAAACAATCTTATTTTTAGGATGAACACTGGAGTCCTTGGATGTGGGTCCATGAAGAAAGGAATATGGTACGTTAAACACAAAAGTACATGTATTTGAGAAAGTAGTAGTTAATTTTTATCTCGCTGGGACTTGTCCTCACTATTGGTAAATGGATGTCACCAGCAGGTTGTGCTGGAACTTCTCCTATTAAGGTATAAGACATGTTTTCCTCACTTACTACTTGGCAAATACCCTCTGCTTGCTTGTTCCTGCAGGCAGAGTTCCGGAGGATACTGTATTCTGTGGCTGTGGTTGGCAATACCTGACAAGACTTTTCTGAATCTATCTTTGGTAGAGCCTTCTGACAGTCTGTCTCCCCACTTCCCAGTTCTTTTTCATTTCTGGATTTCTTTGTCTTAGCTTTTTGGTGTCTAGTAAGGATTTAGGGCAACCTACTACCCTGGCTGGCTTACTGGGGCTTGTTTCCTGATCTCATTCGAGTACATTCTATTTTGTAGAGCAGATTTTCCTCCTCTACCCCATTTAGATTACATGAAGCTAACTCCCCCAGTTAATGCCATGGTCTGTAATTCACTCTGATTATTACCATTATAGAAGCTCCTGAAGCATTTCTTTCTTCCGTCATCCCAGATGAAATGTCCCTTTACCACTCCTGATACTGGTCCTAAGTTTCTTTTGTTGGAAAGTTGTTCATCTTTTGGTGCTGTTGATGGCCACCTTTGGAGATGAAATGAACTGCTTATTTCCTGCTGGGATGGAAGCTACTGCTGCTTCTTTTTTTTCACCCCTACGTCCACTTATTTCCTTCTTTAGGATGCAACCTCCTATTACTTGAATCATGCTCCTTTGCTTTCATTCATGCCATTTTTTGATAGTTTCCCCAACTAGATATAGGGGGATAGTACCTCAATAAAGGATTAGCAATCAAGGGAAGTGGAATGACTGTTGTACTGGTTAATAAATGTAATAACTTCTTAACTGGTACATTTGGTGGAGACATCACAGCATTCTATGGAGATCAAACAAGCAAATAGGTAGTAATTACAGGAAAAAAAAAACGAAATAAAGGGGAACTATTATAAAAATGTGATAATTTCAGAGATTAGAGTAAATCCAGGTTCTATGTAGGCTTTGATTTTTTACAAAACATACCAATTCAGGATGTTTAGTTCTTCAAGAACAACCCTGGGAGGTTATTTCGCCTTTGGGGCAGAGAGGTTAGGTATTCTTCAATAGCACTTTCTGTTTCTTCTTCAGCAATAGAATCATTAAATTTTATTGGGGCAAATGCCTGCCCACAATGGAAACTAGAACTCCTACCTTCCCTTGCAGCTAGTTTTGCCGCATGACTAAATTCTGGCCAATGAAATGTAAATAGTAGTGACACGGAAATTTTTGAGTAAGTTTTGTTAGAAGAAAGGTATTATTGTCTTTATCTTTTTACCTTCTGGGTATCTGGGATGCAGAAGTAGTGGGTGGATATAGAGCAGTTATCTTGGTCCATGAGGCAGATTTAAGAATAAACAGAAACAGTTTGAGTCCTTGACAGCATGGGCTATATATGAGCTGTATCAACATTGTCCTCCTACTTGAGCTTTACCTGGAGAGAAAAATAAATTGTTCTTGTTCAAGCTGCTATTATTTTGAGAGTTCTTTCAATTATAGCCAATCATAATATTAACTACAGAGCTTGTAAGAGTGTAACTGTGTGTTGAACTGTAGGTTCTAGAAAGATATATTCAATTCCTGCTCCTGGTGCCTATGAATGTGACCTTTTATTGAAAACAGGGTCTTTGTAGATACTGTTAAGAATCTTGAGATGAGATCATTTTAGATTTTGGATGGGCTCTAAATCCAGTGATGTGTCCTTATAAGATGGAGACTTGAGACACTCAGACTCAAGGAAGAGGGCCACGTAAAGACAGAGTGGAGTTACATTGCTACAAGTCAGGGAATGCCAGGACCTACAAGAAACCAGAGGAGGTAAGGAAGGGTTTTCCTCTAAAGTGTGCTAACATGGTGACATTGGACTTTGGCCTCCAAAATTGTGAGAAAATACATTCCTGTTGCTATAAGCCACCAGGTTTGTAGAATTTGTAATGAAAGCCCTGGGAAATTAATATAAAAGATCACACTTATTTTTTTAAAGTAAGAGATAGAAGGTTCATCTAAGTCATAAAATGATAATTTAGACGCACACCTGCTAACTTGTTCTTGGGCACCATATTTATGGAAGGAAAGCTTGAAGGAAGTCATTAAAACCATAAATGTCATTTAGAAAAAAAGCCATTTGTTCCCAGAGTATATTTTTCTCCCTGGGATTCTTCATAGGACCAATCATATGAACGTATCAGAAATCCATCATACTTATAAGTGGGTCTAGGTTTCTCTTTGAAGGTTTATCAGCTGCCTAATGTTCATCAATGAAAATCAAAGTAACATTTTGCTTAAAATGATACTGCCTTTCCTGGGCAAGTGGATGAAGTGTTTCATCCTCTTCAGAGGGAACTAAGGTTCTACTGTAACAAAGACAGCAGTTAGGTTTGGCAATAAAAAAGAATGATTACAAACACCGTTCATCAATTTTTCAGAGTAAAAAACACTGTATTAAAAGAAACAGTAAAGCTGAATATTTTTTCTTTTTTTTTGAGAAAGAGAGAGAAAGAGAGAGAGAAAGAGTGAGTTTGCACATGTGGGTGTGCAGGGGGAGGGACAGAGGGAGAGGGAGAGAGAGAGAGAATATTAAGCAGGTTCCACAGCCAGAGGGGAGCCCCACATGGGGCTTGATCTCATGACCTTGAGATCATGACCTGGGCCCAAATCAAGCGTCAGACACTTAACCAATTGAGCCACCCAGGCGCCTCAGTATGGCTGAGTATTGATGTGAACTGATCTACCACTAGTATGAACGAACTTTATGTGACCGTGGTGTGTGTGTGTGTGTGTGTGTGTGTGTGTGATTTACAAATATGTGCCTTATATTCATAAACACTCTATTAAATGATTCCACTAACTAGAGACTCACTAGTTTGTGAGCATTTGACTCTTGAAGTGTCTCCTGGCAGATTAAGGAGGAACATTCCCTTTAACTGAGGTAAATTGGATCTTGTCACTGTTCCTCGCCTTCTCTCACAATTTGTAAATACCTGAAAGCTTCCTATTGTACTTAGAGTATAAGATCCACTTTTTTTTTTTTCCATTTGAAATGTTTATTCAAGGTGACAGAACAAGAAGTTTACTCCCGGGACGCCTGGGTGGCTCAGTTGGTTAAGCGGCTGCCTTCGGCTCAGGTCCTGATCCCAGCGTCCTGGGATCGAGTCCCACATCTGGCTCCTTGCTCAGCAGGGAGCCTGCTTCTCCCTCTGCCTCTGCCTGCCACTCTGTCTGCCTGTGCTCGCTCCTGCGCTGACAAATAAATAAATAAAAATCTTAAAAAAAAAAAAGAAGCTTATTCCTCCTCAGCAACAAATTTTTAACTGCAAAAGGAACAAAGCTAAAAATAAAGAATACTTTGAAGAATTGTGCCTATGTCACTAAACACTGAGAGAAAGTAACATTGCAAATTGTGTGATTTCAGGAGATCTTTAAAAATAAGAAGGCATACAAATGTCACAAGTGGCCTCGCTGTTAGCAATGGTTGACTCAAAGTTGATGTTTCTGAACTTGGTTGAAAGCCTCTGAATGACAAGAAGCATCTATCTTAATCTTATGTAGTGCTGAGGACACACAAAAAGGCAGGGGTTTAATGGCCCACCATGGGTGTGGTAATCATGATGGTAAATCTGTAACAAGCACCCACCCCCCCAAGTTCCTTATTTCCTCCCAATATCACTGGGGCTAAGAGTGCTAAATATCTATAAGTAATCTAAAACTGTGCTGTCAATTGAATCATAAAGAAAATTGAAGAACATCTTAAGATGTAGTCATTTGTAACATGGTGATGTCTTACTATTGCAGTTTGAAGAGAAAAAAAAAAAAGAAAAACCCAGTTGAAAATAACCACTCTGACCCTGTGAGTGAATTTATTCTTCTTGGATTCCCTTGTTCCGGGGAGATTCAGATCCTCCTCTTCTCATTCTTTGCAAACTATGCCCTGACACTAACTGGAAACCTGTGCAGTATCTCTGCAGTGTGGTGGGACACCCCCATGTACATCCTGCTGGCCAATTTTTCCTTCCTGGAGATCTGGTATGTCACTTCTACTGTCCCCAATATGCTAGCCAACTTGCTCTCTGAGACCAGCACCATCTCCTTCTATGGCTGCTTCCTCCAGTTCTACTTCTTCTTCTCCATGGGTACCATGGAGACCTTCTTCTTGTCTGCCTGGCCTTTGACAGGTACCTTGCTATCTGCAGGCCCCTGCACTATCCCACTGTCATGACTGTTCAGCACTGCATCAGAATAGGAGCTGGGTGCTGGGTGTGTGGCTTCTCGTGATTTCTCCTCCCAGTTTACCTCATCTCCCAACTTCCTTTTTGTGGTCCCAATACAATCGATCATTTTTTATGTGACACAGGGCCCCTTATGAAGCTGTCCTGTGTGCCAGCTCCTGCTACTGAGATATCTGTGCCATAAGATCCACTTCTTAACACAACCGGAGGCCCTAACTAGGTGGGCCCCTCAACCTAGCCCCCTCTCCCACCTCCCACTGCCCCAGCCACAGGCTCCTGTCTTCAGTTCCCTGAACAAACCCAATGCTCTGTCTCAGCACTTTTGTCCATGCTGTTCCTTCTGCCTGGAAAACTCTTTCTCAGGCTCCTGGTCTGGTAAACTCCCATTTGTCCCCTAAATCTCAGCTTCCATGTAGTGCCCTCAGATAGGCTTTTACTTCATGGCACTTATAATTTATAATATTTTGGTTTACTTTTTAAATAGCCTTTGTTTACTTGTTAAATGTTTGCTTTTTGTTCCACAATCTCCCTAAAGAAAGGGACTATGTCTCTTGCTCAGTACTCTTTATGTCCCCTCTGTATGAAGCAGGGGGCATGTAGCAGGCACTCAGCAAATATTTGTTGAATGAGTGTATTACAACAACATTTTCAGTGAGGATACTGGTTATACCTTAACAGCTCAAATAGCAACTTCAGGCTAACTAAGGAAAGAAACCAAATTATTACAAGGAAAATCTAGGTTGATAGTTAGGAAGAACAGTGTTTCTCAATCCCAGTGGTCCTTATAATCATCTAAGAAGCTTTTATAAAAGGATGATGTCCAGAGCACATCCAGAAATTCTGAATTATTTGGTCTATGTGGCCTGAATTTCTTTTTTTTTTAATGAGTCTGACCCTGATATATAGCCAGGATAGAAAACCACTGCAGAGTCTGGGTAGTAACTAATAATAGGACAAAACCTTCTTTTCCTCTGATATTTTCTTTCATTTCATTGCTATTGGTAATTTCATTCTAAGTGTTTTGAACAAAGATGGCAATGATTGGGAGGAAGAAAGATAAAAATATAAATCATAGGGATGCCTGGGTGACTCAGTCAGTTAAATGTCTGCCTTCAGCTCAGGTCATGATTCCGGGGTACCGGGATGGAGCCCTGCATCAGGCTCCCTGCTCAGTGAGGAGTCTGCTTCTCTCTTTCCCACTCCTGGTCCCACTCCCCCTGCTTATGCTCTCTCTTTTTCTAAAACAATAAAATCATATATATATATGTATACATATATATATATATACATATATACATATATATGCATATATATATATATGCAACTTGGTGGTGGCTCAGTTGGTTAAGCATCTTTCTTCGGCTCAGGTCAAAATCCTGGGGTCCTGGATCGATCCCAGAATCGAGGTCCCTGCTAAGCAGAAAGTCTGCTTCTTCTTCTCCCACTCCCCCTGCTTGTGTTCCCTCTTGCTGTCTCTCTGTCAAATAAATAAATACAATCTTAAAAAATATATATTTATATAAAAATCATAATATTTTTCCAGTTACCTTGACATAAACATCTGCAGCATATTTTGTGTTGTGATATATACAAAGCCTTGCCATAAATTGAAATTATATTGAATAAACAGCATTGGACTTTTGGATTAAAAAAGAATAACTTTTGTGATTGTTACCACAAGCAGGTATATAAGCCTAAATTCTGGGAAAACAAGAAAGTGTGTCGGGAAGGTCTACCTTATATTTGATTTTTTTATACAAGAAACTGATCTTAATTGGGGAAGGAATGTCCACATTTCTATGTCTCCATAAATAAAGCCTAGGGCATCCCTATGGAGTCAGATATTACCGCGCTGGAATTTCTTAGCGTTATCAGCACAAATGTTCTTAGGGTGGGTAGGAAATATGCTGTGCTGTGAAATGAACAGCTTTCTGTGGTGGGGAAATGTGAAGACAAGATGTTCTGATTGTTCTGGGAGTTCTGGATGCCCTGTCTCCCACGCTTGCCCACACTTCCATTACAGCAATCACCTGATTATGTTGTCCTTGTATGACAGTGTGTCTTGCCACTAGTCTGTAAGCTCTTTGACGTCAGAATGATACTTCTGATTGACTTTGATATCGCCAATATTTTACAAAATTTCTGGCGCATGGTGGGCGCTCCATATTAATTTCTGAATAAATGGACTTTTGGGTCTGATAGACTTGACTTGTGTTAGTATCCTAGCTCAGTCATAACTGGAAACTTGGAGAAAGTTCCTCTGCTTCTTGGGATGGTTATTTCTTTATCTACAAACTATAGGTACTTTTAAAATTTGTTACAAAACTGCTTGTCTTGGCCAGATCTGGTAAATTGCATCAATGGCCTAATTTCTTCACCCACTGCCTGTACCCAGGCCCTAGGCCATGTAACTTTACAGCTCCTCACTAGGCATGTTTCTTCCTCTGTTGGATTCAGTCATGTGGTTTGCTTTGGTCTATGAGATGTTAGTGGATGTGACTCAGGCAGGGGCTGTAGTCCTGCCTTCTTGCACTTCTGCCACTGAGAGAGGAGCGTCCCTCCCTGATCCTGACGTCTGAGCTTCACGATTAATGCACAGTACTGGTGGAGCTGGTTTGAGCCCAGCCTGCAGTTGGACCCATAGCTAGCAGCAGAGCTGAGCAGAGCTCAGCACTCAGAGCCTGAAGCGAAGCTGCCCAGCTCACTGGCAAAGTTGCGAGGGAGAATCAAACACGATTGTCCCATGCCACCGAGGTAGGGTAGCGTGTTATGCACAAACAGTTGA
>ML110964.1:0-46952 GCA_003697995.1 Taxidea taxus jeffersonii | reverse complement strand
TTTTTTTTTTTTTTTTGATACCACATCTTCTTTATGCATTCATCTGTTGATGGAAATCTAGGTTCTTTCCATAGTTTGGCTATTGTGGACATTGCTGCTATAAACATTCGGGTGCATGTGCCCCTTAGGATCACTACATTTGTATCTTTAGGGTAAATACCCAGAAGTGCAATTGCTGGGTCATATGGTAGCTCTATTTTTAACTTTTTGAGGAACCTCCATGCTGTTTTCCAGAGTGTTTGCACCAGCTAGCATTCCCACCAACAGTGTAGGAGGGTACCCCTTTCTCCGCCTCCTCTCTATCATCTGTCATATCCTGACTTGTTAATTTTAGCCATTCTGACTGCTGTGAGGTTACCACCTCATTGTGGTTTTGATTTGTATTTCCCTGATGCCGAGTGATGTGGAGCACTTTTTCATGTGTCTCTTGGCCATCTGGATGTCTTCTTTGCAGAACTGTCTGTTCATGTCCTCTGCCCATTTCTTGATTGGATTATTTGTTCAGGTGTTGAGTTTGCTAAGCTCTTTATAGATTTTTGGATACTAGCCCTTTATATGATATGTCGTTTGCAAATATCTTCTCCCATTCTGTCAGTTGTCTTTTGGTTTTGTTACCTGTTTCCTTTTCTGTGCAAAAGCTTTTGATCTTGATGAAGTCACAATAGTTCATTTTTACCCTTGCTTCCCTTGCCTTTGGTGATGTTCCTAGGAAGAAGTAGCTGTGGCTGAGGTTGAAGAGGTTGCTGCCTGTGTTCTCCTCAAGGATTTTGATGGATTCCTTTCTCACATTGAGGTCCTTCATTCATTTTGAGGCTATTTTCATGTGTGGTGTAAGGAAATGGTCCAATTACATTTTTCTGCATGTGGCTGTCCAATTTTCCCAATACCATTTGTTGAAGAGGCTGTCTTTTTTCCATTGGACATTCTTTCCTGCTTTGTCAAAGATTAGTTGACCATAGAGTTGAGGGTCTATTTCTGGGCTCTCTATTCTGTTCCATTGATCTATGTGCTGTTTTTGTGCCAGTACCATACTGTCTTGATGATGACAGCTTTGTAATAGAGCTTGAAGTCTGGAATTGTGATGCCACCAACTTTGGCTTTCCTTTTCAATATTCCTTTGGCTATTCGAGGTCTTTTCTGTTTCCATATAAATTTTAGGATTATTTGTTCCATTTCTTTGAAAAAAATGGATGGAATTTTGATAGGGGTTGCATTAAATGTGTAGATTGCTTTAGGTAGCATAGACATTTTCACATTATTTGTTCTTCCAATCCATGAGCATGTGTCTTCCTCAGTTTTTTTCCTGAGTACTTTATAGTTTTCTGAGTATAGATTCTTTTTCTCTTTGGTTAGGTTTATTCCTAGGTATCTTATGGTTTTGGGTGCAATTGTAATGGGATTGACTCCTTAATTTCTCTTTCTTCTGCCTTGTTGTTGGTGTAAAGAAATGCAACTGATTTCTGTGCATTGATTTTATATCCTGACACTTCACTGAATTCCTGTGTTGTTGTTGTTGTTTTTAAGATTTTATTTATTTATTTGAAACAGAGAGAGAGAACATGAGCAGTGGGGCAGAGGGGAGGGATAAGCAGTCTCCTTGCTGAATAAGGAGCTCAATGCAGAACCCAATCCCAGGTGTCCTTTTAAAAGAAAAATCCAGAGGTAGAAGGGAGGTATGAACCTTAAAAAATTAATATAAGTTTTGAGAATACAATTAAGACCTTAGATATCTTTTAGAATTTTTGCCAGTGTTTTTTTGTGCATGTGGTAAAATACACATAACACAAGGTTTATCATCTTAACCACTTTTCCCCTGTATTAACCCCTTTTAAGTATACAGTTATTGATACTAAGTATATTCACATTGTTGTACAGCCATCACCATTATCCAACTCAAGAACACTTCTCATCTTGCAAAACTGAAGCTCTTTAATTCCCCCTACAGTAACTCCGTACTCCTCCTTCCCCACAGCCCCTGGAACCACTATTCTACTTTCTGTGATTTAATTAGTTCACTTCACCTAAGTGGAATCATACAGTATTTGTCTTTTTGTGACTGGTTTATTTCACTTAGCATACTATTCTCAGGGTTTGTATTGCATATTGCAGAATTTCTTTCCTTTTTAAGGCTGAATAATATTCCATTGTGTGTACACTACATTTTGCTTATTTATCTATCTATTGGTGGACACGCTAGTTGCTTCCATGTTTTAGCTTATGTTAATAATACTGCTATGAATATGGGTATATAGATAATTTATTTAAGACCCTGTTTTCAATTTTTTTTTAGTATATACCCAGAAATGGAATAGCTTATATTTTAATATAAATATAAAATTGGAACTGCCATGCTGTTTTCCACAGTGGCTGCATCATTTTTTACATTCCCACCAAGAGCACACAAGTGTTCCAGTCTCCATATCCTCGCCAACACTTGTTATTTTCTGGGGGTTTTTATTGTTAGTAGCTATCTAATAGATATGAGGTGGTATCTCATTGTAGTTTTTTAAAAGATTATATTTATTTATTTGAGAGAGAGAGCACGAGTAGGGGTTGGGAAGGAGAGGGAGAAGCAGACTTCCCACTGAGCAAGGTACCCAACTCCAGTCTAGATCCCAAGTCCCTGGGATCATGACCTTAGCCAAAGGCAGACACTTTACCAACTAAGTCACCGAGGTGCCCCTCATTGTAGTTTTGATTTTGCATTTTGTAGTGATTAGTGAGATGTTGAATCTTTTCATGTGCTTATTGGTCATTTGTGTATCTTCTTTGGATAAATGTCTATTCAAAGTCCTTTGCCCACTTTTTAATTGAATTTTTTGTTGTTGTTGAGTTTTAGGAGTTCTCTGTATATTTGGGATATTGATTCCTTATCAGATATGTGATTTGCAAATATTTTCATTTTGTAAGTTTACTCTGCTGATGATGTTTTTTGATGGACCAAGTTTTAAATTTTTCATGAAGTTGAATTTGTTTTTCTTTGTTGCTTTTGATGTTGTATCCAAGTAATCATTTCAGATACAGTGTTGGGAAGCTTTTCTCCTGTTTTCTTTTCAATTTTGTAGTTTTAGGTCTTACATTTAGGTCCTGGATCCACTTTGAGTTAATTTTTGTATATGGTGTTAGTAAGTGTCCAACTTCATTCTTTTGCATGTAGATATCCAGCTTTTCCAGCATTTGTTGGAGACTCTTTTCCCTAGTGAATGGTCCTGATACCCTTCCCAGAATTTATTTGGTTATATATGCAAGAGTTTATTTCCAGATTCTGCTCAATTCTGTCTGTGTGTCTGTCTTTCTCCGACACTGTTTTGATTACTGTAAAAAAGTAAGTTTTAAGTAAGGAGGAGTGAGTCTTCCAGCTTTGTTCTTGTTTTTCAGGATTATTTTGGCTCTTCAAGGCCCCTTGAGATTCTGTATGAATTTTAGGATGGGTTTTTCTCTTTTGCAAAAAATACTGGGATTTTGATAGGGATTGTATTAAATCCGTAGCTTGCTTTAGGTAATATTGACAATGACACTAAATCTTTTAATCCATGAGTGAATACAGGATATCTTTTTGTGTTTATGTCTTCTTTAGTTTCTTTTAGCAATATTTTGTAATTTTCATTGTACAAGTCCTTCACCTCCTTGGTTAATTCCTAAATTGATGGCTTTTGTTTTTTAATACATGCAGCTGTCTGTTTTTAAAATTTTTTTAAAGTTTATATACTTTTTTTTTTTAAGATTTTATTTATTTATTTAACAGATAGAAATCACAAGTAGGCAGAGGGGCAGGCAGAGAGAGAGAGCGCGGAGGAAGCAGGCTCCCTGGCTGAGCAGAGAGCCTGATGTGGGGCTCAATCCCAGGACCCTGAGATCATGACCTGAGCCGAAGGCAGAGGCTTTAACCCACTGAGCCACCCAGGCGCCCCCAAAGTTTATTTACTTTTTAGTAATCTCTACACCCAGTGTGGGTTTTGAACTAACAACCCCAAGATGAAGAGTCACATGCTCTACCATTTGAGCCAGCCAGTGCCCCGGTTGTTGTTTTTTTTTTTAATGCTGCTTTAAGTAGAATTGGTATTGTAATCTCCTTTTTGTATTGTGCATTATTAGTCTTGCAGCATTTTGAGTTAAAAATATCAGCTGTAGGGCTCGAATATAAGATTCTCCTCGAAAGAGAAAGTACATTGCCTTGTACTCTCAAAATTGGAAGGAAGGGATTTGGCATTTGAGCAAGATCCTTCTTATTCTTTGTGTTAAAGGGCAAATCTTTATCCAAGCAGCATTTTCTTAAACTACTCACTCATCAGTCACAATGGAGAAACAACCTAGAGTCCTTCCAGCAAGATCCCATGCTGTGCATGTCCTGTGTCAGGTTGTTTCATTGTGCACACAAGCTTTTCTGAATTTTTTAAATCCAAAATGGGATTCCTTGCATTTTTATTTTCTTGAGAATCAGAGGGCAATTGGAAATGCCAGAGAAGAAAACAGATTATTATCAAGGCTTAAAGTAGGTACATGCCCTTTCATTCAAAGCTCTGTTTTATTTCTGAGCTCTTGGTTGTAGAATGATAGGAAACCAAATTCCATTAGATTGTATTTACCTGAAGGTAAAAAATGAGTGGCAGAGAATACTTAATTGTGTATGTTGGAAAACATTGCCTTCATGTCCTTACAGAATATCAAAAGCCTTCATTTCTATCAAATACCCGTAATAGCTTTTGGACAAGCAACCTTGCTTTTTGCCTTTGTCAATTTTCTCCATGTATTGCTTTTTTGAGAATTTTTTTTTTTTTTAATGAACTGTTGAAAGCAAGGAGCCAGCTCCAAGACCCCTTTTCTTTAAGCGGTTCGAATAAGCACAAATAGGACTGTATCTTTTTATTATTATTATTAAGATTTTATTTATTTGAGAGACAGAGCATGAGGAAGGGAAAGAAGGAGAGGGACAAGCAGACTCCCTGCTGAGTGGGGAGCCAGGTGGACACAGAGCTTGATCCCAGGACTGTGAGATCATGATCTGAGTCAAAGTCAGAAGCTTAACCAGTTGAGCCACCCAGGCGCCCCAGGACTGCATCTTTTGGGCCAACTAGATTGGTGCAGAACTGAGTTTGGGAGGCAGGAGGGACAAAGCTGTGAGGTTCTTTGCAATTGATGATTAAACAGAGGGCAAGTTACTTGCTTCCTCAAAACAGCATTATTTGTTGCCCTTGCCCCTTCCTTTCCTACACTCTGGCAAGTGGGACTACTAACCCCTTTGACCTGTGCTTCTTGACCCTGAGTGCTTAACTCAGCACACAAGGGAAACCACTGAGTGCTTTGGCAACTGTGTTTTTTTCATTTAATGTTTTTGGATAGGTCATTGCTGTTGTTCAAAATCAAGAGGTATGAAAGATATATAATGAAAAATCTTTCCCAGTCATATATTACCCCTACCCAAAGGCAACCAGTATTTTGTATATCCTAGAGATAACTCTGTGCCTATATACACATACACACATTTTCTTTGTGTTTTTTTAAAAAAAAAGTTTTAATTTTATTCATTTATTTGACAGAGAGAGATAGCACAAGCAGGGGGAGTAGCAGGCAGAGGGAGAGGGAGAAGCAGGCTCCCTACTGAGCAAGGAGCCGGATTTGGAACTTGATCCCAGGATCCTGGGAACGTGACCTGAGCTGAAGGCAGATGCTTAACCATCTGAGCCACGCAGGTGCCCCTTGTCCTTTTTTAAACAAATGGTAGCAAGTTATGCACATAATTGCTGCATTCTGCTTTCTTCACTTAACTGTATTTTTTTTTAAGATTTTATTTATTTCTTTGCCAGAGAGAGATAGCACGCACACAAGCAGGCAGAGTGGCAGGCAGAGGCAGAGAGAGAAGCAGGCTTCCTGCTGAGCAAGGAGCCCGATGGGGGACTCGATCCCAGGACGCTCACTGATCATGACCTGAGCCGAAGGCAGCGGACCCACCCACTGAGCCACCCAGGCGTCCCCACTTAACTGTATTTTCAAGAATGTTTCAAATCAGGCACATGACCCAGTTGGAGCCAATGAGTGAGACTTAGAACCCTAGAAGAGAGGAATGATGTTTCCTCTGGATTGAAGGCAAAGGAAGTTTAAGTTCTATAGGTACTATAGACGTGTTTTATTCATCTGATTAAGCAACCATGTTACTAACATAATAGAAAGGTATATATTCAGTAGATGAAAAGGAGCCGGCATGTGGAAAAACTGCTCTCTGGTAACCTGAGCTTCCACATCAATATTTATAAAACTAGTCCTGTTCTTTGACTTTGAAGTTGTATAAGCCAATAAATTCCCTTTTCCCTAAACCAGTGCCAGTTGGATTTTTGTCACTTCCAATAAAAAGAGGCCCCACTGAATAGCAAGTACATCAAAGTTGTGTCATTTTACATCTTAGGAAATAGGCTTAGAAGAGTGAAGTAACTTACCTAGTATGAAACATCTAAGTATTAGAAGCAGTATTTTTTTGAAGAGTTTGTATTTATTTATTTGAGAGAGGGAGAGTGAGTGAGAAAGAGACCACAGGCAAGGAGAGGGGTAGAGGGCGTGGAAGAAGCAGACGCCCCACTGAACAGGGAACCCAATGTGGGCCTAGATCCCAGGACCCTGGGATCATGACCTGAGTTGAAGGCAGATACTTAACCAACTGAGCCACCCGGGTGCTCTGGAAGTAGAATTTTTTTTTAAACATAGTATTTTTTTTAAGATTTTATTTATTTATTTGACAGACAGAGATCACAAGTAGGCAGAGAGGCAGGCAGAGAGAGGGGGGTGGGAAGCAGGCTCCCTGCCGAGCAGAGAGCCCGACGTGGGGCTTGATCCCCTGGGACCCTGGGATCATGACCCGAGCCGAAGGCAGAGGCTTCAATCCACTGAGCCACCCAGGCGCCCCTGGAAGTAGAATTTGAATCTAAGTCTAGGTTTCTACTTCTATTTTTTTTTTTTAAATATTGTATTTATTTATTTGACAGAGAGAGATCACAAATAGGCAGAGAGGCAGGCAGAGAGAGGAAGGGAAGTAGGCTTTCCGCTGAGCAGAGAGGCCCGATGTGGGGCTCGATCCCAGGACCCTGAGATCATGACCTGAGCCGAAGGCAGAGGCTTTAACCCACTGAGCCACCCAGGCGCCCCTAGGTTTCTACTTCTAGATGACCTTTTGCTAATGTGATAAGAGAAACCTAGACAAAAATTCAAGGTTTTCCATGGTACTAATTAAAAAATGGTATATACAAGGAAGCCTTGAACTGAACTCCAAAAAAATATATAGGTAACAGAACTGGTCAGCTTCTAGTCTGGAGAGCAGGTGCTGGGCTCCTAGTGTGGGTATGGGTAGGCCTGCCATTGGTAAGGAGATATTGCAGGGTTAGGGGAAGTCAGCTGCTGCCTCCCCCTACATATAAATAATGTAGCTGTGCACATTCTTGGGGGTGATTACATTCTGGGACCCTGTCAGAGTTGATGCCAAAGGTGAACCAAGAATATCTAGAAATGCAACCAATCCAAATTCTTCCCATTTCAAATTCTGACAAGATCAAAAAGACAACATCTAGGGAGGTTGGGAGTTGGGTTAATCACAGGTGAAATCAGTTTAAAGCCACAATTCAGCTCTAACCCTACTCTAAGACCAATCTGAATGATGCATCCCTCTGATGGTTAGAGAAAAGGGTTTCTATAAAACAAGTACTATATCTTATTTGTTCTTACTATGTTTATTTCCTTTTTATTGTTTCTTTAATAATAAACTATTCTTTTATATAAACAGTATCTGAAATACACTATCAAATTGTAAGACATGCAAAGAACTGAGAAAATGTGACCCAGAGGTGCCTGGGTTACTCAGTTGGTTAAGCATCTGCCTTCGACTCAGGTCATGATCTCAGGGTCCTGGGATCAAGCCCCACATCGGGTTCCGTACTCCCTGAAAACAATAAAACACTTAGGAATAAATTTAGCAAAAGTATAAAACTTAACTCTTAAAACATGGGTGAAAGAAATTAAAATCTGTAAAATGGAGAGACATGTTCATGGATCAGAAGATACGATTGTGAAGATGGCATTACTTCCCGAATTGATCTACAGATTTAACATAATCCCTATCAGAATCCCAGCTAGCTTCTTTGTAGAAATTGACAAACTGGATCTTAAAATTCTTATGGAATTATAAGGGACCCAGAATAGCCAGAGCAATCTTGAAAATGAAGAACAAAGAGGAGGGCTCTCACATCCTAATTTTAAAAATTATTACAAAGCATTAGTAATGAAGATAGTGTGATACTGGCATAAGTGTAGACATACATGGGTCAGTGGAACAGAATTGAGAGTCCAGAAGTAAACCCATATTATTGGTCAATTGATTTTTGACACTGGATAAAATTAAATTTCCACAGGTCCAAAGAGATCAGCCAGTAATATGGCTACCTGACAGAATAAAATCAACACTCTTGAGAAGATAATAATAGAAGCCAGAGTCTCTACTACTTTTATCACTCACAATATTTAGTATATGATAGACATGTATACTGTAAACAGGAAATGTGACCCATAGTAAGGGGAAAAAGCAGTCAACAGAGATAGACCCCAAGATGATTCAGGAATTCAGTTAGCAGATAAGGACTTAAAAGCGTATATTAAAAATATGTTCATGGGGTGCCTGGGTGGCTCAGTCAGTTAAGTGATTGACTCTTGATTTCAGTTCAGATCATGATCTCAGGATTGTGAGATCGAGCCCTGTGTTGGGCTCCACACTCAGCAGGGTCTGCTTGAGATTCTCCATCTCCTTTAGCCCCTTCCCTTCTTGCTTTCTCTATCTCTCTCAAATAAACCTTTAAAAAAAAATATGTTCATGTACTGTAATACGTGAAGAAGTAGGGTATCTTAGAAGAGAAATGAAAACATGGGAAAGCAAATGAAATTTTAGAACTGAAAACTACCATATCTAAAATGAAAAATTCATTAGGGGTGCCTGAGTGGCTTAGTTGGTTGAGCCACTGACTTGATTTTGGCTCAGGTCATGATCTCAGGATCATGAGTTCAAGCCCCACATCAAGCTCTTTGCTCAGAGTGGAGTCTTCTTGAGATTGTCTCCCTCTTCCTCTGCCCCACCCCTTCCTCCCCCTCCTCACTCTCAACGGATGGATTTTTTAAAATCTTAAAATGAAAAATTCACTAGATGGGCTTAACAACAAATCAGAGACAGAATAAGTTTCAGTGACACTGAAGATCAATCAAAGAGGTTTAATTACAGAGAAAGAGAGCATAAAAGCCAATAGAAGGAATCTCAAAAGCAAGTGTCTGAAAGAAGTCAGACACAAGAGACTGTATATACTGTATGATTCCATTCACAGAAATTTTAGGACCAGACAAAGTAATCTCCGGTAATAGAAAACAAAGCAGTAAGTGCCTATGAGGGACAATTGGATGGGAATTGAACAGGAGAGAACATGAGGACTTTTGAAGGTGGTGGAAAGGTTCTTTTTCTTGATTGTAGTGGTGATTACATGGATGCATACAGTCATCAGTACTCAGGAAACTGCACTTAAGAGCTTCGTGTTTCATTGTATGTGTAAGATTAACCTACCAGAGGGCAAGAAAAAAGGAACAGCAACAAAAACAGGTGAAATAGATAGACAGGTGGCAAAGTGGTATACTTAAACCCAGCCAGATTAATACTTAAGAAATGGCAAATACATGAGTAAATGCAAAAGGTAGCTTTTTTGCTTCTCTTAATGTCTCTGAAAACTGCAAAATGATGATAAAAATTAAAGGCAACTGTGGTAGGCTGCTTCTAAAATGACTCCCCATGATCTCCATGCCTAGATATTCCTGTTCTCTGTAATCCCCTTTTATGGTGTTAAGCCTGACTTTGTGACTTGTTTCTAACAAATAGAGTATGTCAAAGGGGACAGGATGCATAGGACTGTTATTTCCACTTTGCTGGCTCACTCTCTCACTCACTCTCCTCACTTGCTCACTTTGAAGAAGCAAGATGCCTTGGACTTTGACAGCTACCCCCACCACCCATCCAGCAGGAGTGAAGTAACCCTCATCCATGCAGAGGAGGATTTTAGAGATGAGAAAACTGATGAAAGAGGTTCTTTTTTTTTTAAGGTTTTATTTATTTATTTGACAGTGAGAGAGGGAGCACAAGCGGGGGGGTGGGAGAGGGAGAAGCAGGCTTCCCACTGAGCAGAGAGCCTGATGTGGGGCACAATCCCAGGACTCTGGGATCATGACCTGAGCTGAAGGCAGATGCCCAACCGACTGAGGCACCCAGGGGGCCTGAAAGAGTTTCTTTAAAACCTATGTGTGGGGGGCCCCTGGGTGGCTCAGTTGGTTAAGCAACTGCCTTCAGCTCAGGTCATGATCCTGGAGTCCCGGGATCAAGCCCCACATCAGGATCCCTGCTCGGCGGGGAGTCTGCTTCTCCCTCTGACCTCTCCCTTCTCATGTTCTCTCTCTCTCAAATAAATAAAATATTAAAACAAACAAACAAACAAACACCAACCTATATGTGAGGAGCACCTGGGTGGCTCCATCAGTTGGGTGTCTGCCTTCGGCTCAGGTCATGGTCCCAGGGTCCTGGGATCAAGCCCCACATCAGGCTCCTTGCTCAGTGGGGAGCCTGCTTCTCCCTCTTCCTCTGCCACTCCTCCTGCTTGTGCACACGCTCTCTCTCTCTCAAATAAATAAAAATTTTAAAAACCTATATATGAAGTTCTAGACAGACCCCAGAATGACCCACAGGTCAAAATGAATATAATTTGTATGGCAAATATTTGGGAACTGACTACAGTGTAGGTTTTCAGATTGGACTCTGGTAGCACACAAAGGAAGCAGACCAGAATAGCACTACAAGCACTCTGGAAACTAAATCGTCTTGGGAATGACAGCTCTCAAAATTAAACCAGGACCTGGGCACTAAACTAAATAGTGTGACTTCCAGCCAAAATAGATTTAAGTAGGATCCAGAGTCTCATAATCTAATAATACAAAATGTCAAGGTTTCAATAGAAAATCACTCATCATGCCAAGAACTGGGAACTTGAATGAGAAAACAAAATCAACAGATTCTATTGATGCCAACACAAAGATAATTCAGATGTTGGAATTATCTGACAAAGATTTTAAAGCAGTCATCATAAAGATACTTCAGTGAGCAATTACAAACTCTTGAAATAAAATAAAAATCTCAGCAAGTAGAAAAACATGGGAACCAATCAGAAATTACTGAGCTGAAAAGTAGAACTCACTGGATGGGCTCAGTATCCAAATGACAGAAGACTCCGTGAATTTACCAGTAATACAGTTCTAGAAAATCTAAGAGAGTATATATATGATCTTAGGTTGACAGAAGTATCTTACAAAGAACATCGAAGCCACTGACCATTAAGAGAAATTGATAAATTGAATTTTATTAAATTACAACTTCTGTTCATGAGAAGACAGTATTAAAAATGAATAGGCAAGCCGAGGCACCTGGGTGGCTCGGTCAGTTAAGCATCTGCCGTCAGTATGGGTCATGATTCTGGGGTCCTGGGATTGAGTCCTGCATTGGGCTCCCTGCTCAACCAGAAGCCTACTTCTCCCTCTGCTGCTCCCCCTGCTTGTTCTCTCTCTCTCTCTGTGTCAAATAAATAAAATCCTGAAAAAAGAAAAATGAAGCAACAAGCCAAGATTGGGAGAAATCTCTAAAATACATAAATATGATGAAGGTCTCATATCTAGAATATGTATGGGGGTGTGTGTGTACACATATATGTACCTATAACTTGCATTTCTGCAAATCTGTAGTAAAAAGGCTAACAACCCAATTTTAAAAAATTTTTTTATTTGACAGACCGAGATCACAAGTAGGCAGAGAGGCAGGCAGAGAGAGAGAAGGGGTGAAGCAAGCTCCCTGCTGAGCAGAGAGCCTGATGCAGGACTCAATCCCAGGACCCTGGGATCATGACCTGAGCCGAAGACAGAGGCTTTAACCCACTGAGCCACCCAGGCGCCCCCACCCCAATTTTTTTTTTTATGGCAAAAGACCTGAATACATATTTCCACAAAAGAAGATACACAAATGGTCAATGAGCACATAAAAAGATGCTCAAAAAAAGTGCTTGATAATTAGTAATGAGGAAAATGGAAATTTAAAACATAATGAGATACCTCATTATGGCCAACAAGAATGGCCAAAATTTTTTATTTATTATTTTTTTAAATTGTATTTATTTATTTGAGAGAGAGAATGAGAGAGAGAGAGAGCATGAGAAGTGGGAGGGTCAGAGGAGGAAGCAGGCTCCCTGCCAAGCAGGGAGCCCGATGCGGGACTCGATCCGGGACTCCAGGATCATGACCCGAGCCGAAGGCAGTCGCTTAACCAACTGAGCCACCCAGGTGTCCCTATTTATTATTTATTTTTTAAAAGATTTTATTTATTTATTTGAGAGAGAGAGCATAAGCAGGGGCAGGGGGAGAGGGAGAAGCAAGCTCCCTACTGAGCAGGAAGCCCAACCTGGGGCTTGATCCCAGGACCCTGAGATCATGAGCTGAGCCAGAGGCAGACACTTAACTGACTGAGCAACCCAGGTGCCCCAAGAATGGCCAAAAATTTTTAAAAACTAACAATACCAAATGTTAGTGAGAATGTGGAACATCTGTAACTCTCTTACATTGCTGATGGGAGTATAAAATGGTATTACCACTTTGGAAAATTATTTTACAGTTTCTTTTTATTTTAGAGAACATTTGCAGGCATGGGGGGAGGGGCAGAGGGAGAGACTCTTCAAGCAGACTCCCCAGTGAGCGTGAAGTCCGACATGGGGCTCAATCTTACAGCCCGTGAGATCATGACCTGAGCTGAAACCAAGAGTCACATGCTCACTGAATGAGCCACCCAGGTGCCCTCCTATTTTGCAGTTTCTTAAAGTTAAATATACATTGACCCCATGACCAAGAAGTTTCACTCTGAGATGTTTTCTCAAGATAAATGAAAATGCACATTTAGGGACGCCTGGGTGGCTCAGTTGGTTAAGCAGCTGCCTTCAGCTCAGGTCATGATCCCAGCGTCCTGGAATCGAGTCCCACATCGGGCTCCTTGCTTGGCAGGGAGCCTGCTTCTCCCTCTGCCTCTGCCTGCCACTCTGTCTGCCTGTGCTCGCTGTCTCTCTCTCTAACAAATAAATAAAATCTTAAAAAAAATGCACATTTAATCAAAGTTGTATTGAATGTTCATAACAGCTTTATTCATAATAGCAAAAAACCCAACCCAGATGATCATCAGTATGATCAATTGTGGTATATCCATATAATGAAATTCTTCCGAGCAATAACAGTGAATAAACTGCAGGAACATGCAAGCACTTGGATAAATCTTAAAGTCTTTATGTTGAGTGAAAGAAGCCAGACACAGTGTACATTGTATGATTCCATTTACACAAATTCTGATAAAGACAGATGGAACCCATATACAGAGGGCAGCTCAGTGGTTATGGAGACAGATGAGGGAAGGGGGCTGACTGGGAAGCAGCACAAGAAAACCTTTGGGGTAATGGAAAGTTCCATAATTTGATTACGGTGGTGGTCACATGAATGTTTCAAAACTTCTAGAATTATACACTTTAAAATGTGTGCATTTTATGTGTAGACTGTACCTCCATTAAAAAAAAATTCTGGTTTATTGAACTCCAAAGCTAACACTCTTGAAAGATACTGAATCTACATCCATCTCTCTGTATCCTCTGGTCAGAGCATTATGATTATCAATGGCAAAAAAAGTAAATTCCTCTGAGGGACTCAACAATTTAACCATAATTCAATGCACAATACGATAAATACAACGGGAGGGAAAATTTAAAAGACCGAAGAGGAGCTTGTTTCTAGATTATCCTCTACTGAGCTCTGTCACCTGAGTCTCTTAAGTCTGTCTGAATCACTGTTTCCTGAAGTGGAGGGTTTGGATTAGAGCAATTCTAAGTTTTCTTCCAGCACTCAAGTTCACTCAGCTGTGAACTTGCAGCTAATCCAGTGCAGGTTGTGTTGAGACCTTGAAAGGTCAGGCAGGGCTCCCACTGGCGAACTTGTGAGCAGGGCGGTCCAGGTAGAGTGCCCCATGGGCAGAGGTGTGGTAGTTGGAAAGCAACGCTCTGCTCAGGGAAGAGCAAGAGCCCCATCTTCACAGTGAAGGTTAAGGATGTGTTGGGGAGTCGTGGGGGAGAAAACCTAAAAAGGTAGGTGAGGCTAGACTGACTGCCAGACTAGGAATCTCATCTAAGAGTACAGGATTCCAGAAGCGTCTGGGAGAAAGGGGACAGCAGAAGGAAAGGGAACAGGTTCTAAATCTAGTCCTTCCCCACATGTATGTCTCTTTTCTTGGTGCTTACACGCAGTATAAAAAGGTCCCAGATCTGAAAGATGATGCAGTCTTACTCAACGTCACTGCCGTATTTGACCTAAAGCAGGTCCTCCTAAATGTTACACTAGGTCATGTGGGGGAGGACACGAGATTCAAGCTTTCAAAAGGAATTTAGAACAGCATTCCTAGTGTGTGCTGTGCTGTACTTTTATGAGATGGCAGTGTGTATTCTTTGGGGCTGTTGGAAAAGGTTAAATGCAATTCGGTAAAGCTGAGTAAACCAAGTTGTTATTTTTAACTACAGAACTTAGAACTTCTACTGTGCTAATAGAGTTTGTGAATCTCCGAGAAGAGGATAGACTACACAATGTTACCCAACTGTATTTGGTGCAAGAACCCACTTTTGATGAAGCATGTCATCGGTCTGGTGTCCTAGTACTGGACACACAGGGACCCAGGACCCAGTTTGGAAAATGAAGGATTAGAAGTTTCTTTCTTTTTTTGTTTTTTTAAAGATTTTATTTATTCAGTTGACAGAGAAAGAGATTACAAGTAGTCAGAGAAGCAGGCGGGATGGGGGGAGCGGGGTGGAAGCAGGCTCCCTGCTGAGCAGAGAGTCCGATGCAGGGCTCGATCCCAGGACCCTGAGATCATGACCTGAGCTGAAGGCAGAGGCTTAACCCACTGAGCCACCCAGGGGCCCCAGATTAGAAGTTTCTTATCTACAAGAATAGAGAAGAAGCTGGCCAACCTACTTTCATTTACCCAACATGGTTTTTATTCAAGGCATGGCATTTGACATGAAATCAAATACAAGAGGGACACCTGGGTGGCTCAGTTGGTTCAGCATCTGCCTTCAGCTCAGGTAGTCCCACATCGGGCTGCCTGCTCAGTGGGGAGTCTGCTTCTCCCTCTTCCTCTGCCTCCGGCGCCCCCTGCTTATGTTCTCTCTCTGTCAAATAAATGAATAAAATCCTTAAAAAAAATAAATAAAAGAAACCAAGTACAGGATACTCTGTTGGGCCTTGTGGAAGAGTCAAGGGTGATATAGAACATGGTCCCTACCCTCATGGAGGTCACAGTACAGTGAGAGATGAAATATGGACACAAATGATCAGTTCGTGGTAGAAAGTACTTGCCCTGGAGCGCCTGGGTGGCTCAGTGGGGTAAGCCTCTGCCTTAGGCTCAGGTCATGATCTCAGGATCCTGGGATCGAGCCCTGCATCGGGCTCTCTGCTCAGTGGGGAGCCTGCTTCCTCCTCTCTCTCTGCCTGCCTCTCTGCCTAATTGTGATCTTTCTATCTGTCAAATAAATAAATAAAATCTTAAAAAAAAAAAAAAAGAAAGAAAGAAAGTACTTGCCCTATTCCATGAGGTAAACCTCTGTGAATCTGTGTGAACCTGGGGAAGGGAGAAACCCTTGCTGGTGTGAGAGTGGATGTTGCGGGCTAGGGGACAGGAAGGGGCTGGAGGCTCTGCGGCACTCATGTTGAGCCTCAAAGGGCGGACAGGATTTGAACGTGGCGATGTGCCGTACATTCCAGACAGAGGGTATGTGAGCAAAAGCCTAGAGGTATTAGAGAGCAACTGTACTCAGAATCACTTGGTTCAAGTACTGGTTTTCTTTTCTTCGTCTTTTTTTTTTTTTAAGATTTTATTTATTTACAAATAAATACAGAGACAAAAACAGAGAGAGAGAGCGAGTGCAGGAGCTGGGGGAGGAGCAGAGGGAGAGGGAGAGGGAGAAGCAGACACCCTGCTGAGCAGGGAGCCCAGTGAGGGGCTCGATCCCAGGGACCTGGGATCGTGACCTGAGCGGAAGGCAGAGGCTTAACTGACTGAGCCACCCAGGCGTCCCAAAGCAATGGTTTTCAAGCAGAAGAGGAGAAGGGATTATTAGTGGGTCCTTCAGTTCCTCCTCAGAAGTCCTCATTGGGAAATGGCTTATGTGTAGCATTCTGGTGCAACCAAAGAATGTTCAAAAGCCATGGGCCCAAATGTGGAGTAGCCAAGGGGGAGCAAAGAGAAAGACCTGACTGAAATGATGAGATTGATGTGGGAGAGAAAGGCAGAAGGAAAATTATTAAATTTCCTTACTCTCTACAGCTCACTGACAAGTCCTTGGAACAGGCAAAGTGACATTCCTCTAGGGACTCAGCTGCCTCTGATGTTGACACTTTGCTGAGGGCAAAAGGCAATCTTAGCTCAACCCCCAGGATCCTATAAGTCTGCTTGAACGAATAAAAATCTTTTGGAAACTTCCTTCATCTTTATCCCCCAAGATATATATTGGCAATCATCCCCCAAGCATATGACCCACCGATATATACCTGAAGGGTCTCATGACTAAGGTTTTATTGGACAGCAATAGATGACCCTTTCCCAACAATAACTCCCTCAAGGTCCTGGAAACCTTGCTTCCAAATTCCTTAGAGACTCACACTATCCCTAACCCCCTCCCAACTTGAAAGTATATAATGAGCCACTCTCATGACCCCGGTGCAGCTTTTTCTGCCCACAGGTCCTGTCCCTATGCTTTCATACAATTACCTTTTTGCACCAAAGACATCTCAAGAATTCTTTGACCATCAGCTTCGAACCCTAAAGTCTTTCCTACATCAGGATGAGCCATGAATATAAGTGCAGGAGTTTATTGACAGCACTGGGGAGCCCCTATAGGTTTAGGAACAAAGGAGCAACATGATCAGAGCTTCGAAAGATTGACCAAGTGCCTCTGAGAGGGCCAGGTTGTGAGGGTGAGGAAGGCGCAATCTGTGTTTTTAGGAGGCATGAGTTGGTCTGCCATCTCCACTTGGAGGAAGCAGGGAGAGTGATGGGGACTCATGTAAGGGCATGGACTCGGCCTAGAGTAGTGGTGGTAGGAGAGCAGAGGAGGGCATGGAAGGGAAGGGTCCTACCCTCCTGAGAGGGCAGCCCTGAGATCCCTGCATAGAGTTAGTCAGAATGGTGTCCTTTCTCCTGCCCCACTCTCCAGCCTTGGCACCTTGAGGACACACTTGGTTCCAGTGACCATTCAAAGTGACAGTGGCCCCTGTCTTTTGCAGACCATAGAGGTCCCAGCAGAAATGACCCAGGCCACAGGGACTTACTGTTATTAATCTGCGTATCATTTAGAGGTGCTTACCTGTCAGCCCTGGCTGGAGACGACAGCAGCTCTGGACAGCCTGGACATTTTCCTCCTCCTCCTCTTGCTCAGTACTTTCACTGTTACATTATCTGTGCCCAGCCCTCTCAAGGGGTCTCTTGCGGGTGAGTTTCCTCTTGGTGGGCACCAGTGCTTCTGTTTCTTTATGGCACAAAGGGCCCGGCATATGGCTCTGGCCGTGGAGAGTGGGGATGTCCCAGGCCAAACACACCCTCAGGAAGTACCGAGCTGGCACCCTTGCTGGCAGCCCAGATTATTTTGTGTTTGATCTCCTGAAGACTGAGCACATAAGGGAACCCAGGGTTACTCAGGAAGCTTCTGTCCTCTGTCAATGGTTGGGCTTTGCTTTACCTCAATAGAGCAGACAGGTTGCTCCTCCTTTCTCCGCTCTGGCCAGAAGCAGCGGGGACTGGACCTGTACACAGAAGGCCAGAGGTGGGGGCGCCTGGGTGACTCAGTGGGTTAAAGCCTCTACCTTCGGCTCGGCTCGGGTCATGATTCCAGGGTCCTGGGAGGAGCCCCGCATCAGATTCTCTGCCCAGTGGGGAGCCTGCTTCCTCCTTTCTCTCTGCCTGCCTCTCTGCCTACTTGTGATCTCTGTCTGTCAAATAAATAAATGAATTCTTAAAAAAAAAAAAAAGGCCAGAGATGATGCTCTGGGGACAAGGAGTGGGGAGGACTTAGGCACAGAAGACCAGTGGCTTCTTCTTGATAGTTCCCTCGTGGGAAGGAGCCGGAGCACAATGGAGCGAAGCGACTAGGCTGCTCACGAGGTCTCTTGTCTCCAAAAGGAGTTGGTGAACTCAACAATTTTGAAAACATCTTCCCCGAGCATGACTCTGCCCCCGCAAGCCCCCCAATTTGCATGGAAGTGACCGCTGACCAGGCTAACAGAACCACTTGTTTGAACCTGTGATGAGAAATGGACCACGGTTAGGCCTTTCCATGGTTCCATGAACACTCCCACATGGCCAGGTCCTCAGCCTGGCCGGAGTTTCCAACACAACATCCTTGGCTGTTCAGAACACAAAGCTGCCTCCCCTTGGGGCTTTGCTTTGCAGCCACCAAGAATCCAAGGCTTTGCTGACATAGGTGTTTTTCTGGGCCAGCTGGCTCATTGTGTCATGCTTCCACAAGAGTGGGCTGGGAACTTAACTCTGGGTCATGTCATGATTAGGGGTTCTCAAGAGGAGGGATGAGCAAGCGGTTTCCTGACATGAGGATATATATATATATTTTTTTAACTGTAACTGCTTGGAACAGTCTGTGCTAGAGCAGAGTTTTGTTTTGTGCTGGGAGAGAGAGAACATTTCCACAATGATATAGCAGAATCCTGTAAAGATCCCACCAGTGGCTCCTTTTCTGGTGTCACATCCCATCTTTGTTGTGGCCAGCACTTGCTGGAGACCAAACACAAGTTCACCCATGGGGGCAGCGGATGTCCCGCTCCAGCCAAGTGTTACCAAGCAGAAGTGCAGGCCAGGATGACTTCTCCTCCAGTGGTTCATGAGAAACCAGAAATCTACATTTTCATGAGGAATGTGTGATGTTTAAATGGGGGTCTTTTTCTTTTTTTTTTAATTGAAGATTTTATTTATTTATTTGACAGAGAGAGACACAGCAAGAGAGAGAACACAAGCAGGGGGAGTGGGAGAGGGAGAAGCAGGCTTCCCGCTGAGCAGGGAGCCCGATGCGGGACTCGATCCCAGGACCCTGGGATCATGACCTGAGCCAAAGGCAGCCGCTTAACGACTGAGCCACCCAGGCTCCCCTTAAGTGGGGGTCTTAATGTTTTTATTTTTATTTGTTTAGAAGATTTTATTTGTCAGAGAGAGAGAACGCACACACAGGTGGACAGAGTGGCAGGCAGAGGCTGAGAGAGAAGCAGGCTCGCTGTCGAGCAAGGAGCCTGATGTGAGACTCGATCTCTGGACCCTGGGATCATGACCTGAGCCGAAGGCAGCGGCTAAACCAACTGGGCCACCCAGGCATCCCATGGGGGGTCTTAGTGTTTTTAAAGAATGTAGAGCAACGTCTGCTTCTAGAAAGATGGAACAGACGTATTTTCCCCTATTCCTCCTGCTAAGTAAGGCTAAAAACCCTGGCTGAAGTTAAGATTCTTGAGATAAGATCATCCTGGATTTTCTTAGGGGGACTTAAATCCAACGACAGGTATCCTGGTAAGAGGTAGAAGGGAAGACACAGACATGTTGGCAAAGGCCATGTTCATATAGAGATGGACACTGGGTATATGCAGCCACAAGCCAAGGAATGGGGGGGAGCCAAAAGAAGCTGGAGGAGACAAGGGAAGAACCTCCTCTCAAGTCTTTGGAGGGAGCACACCCCTATTGACACCCTGGTTTAGGACTTATGGCCTCCAGAGAGGCAAGGACAAATTTCTGTTGTTATAAGCCACCAAGTCTGTCTAATTTAAATATACCATGGAATTCCACTCATTCCTGACAAGGACCGAGCTCAATTTGGCAACTTAGATGGCTCTCAAGGGCTGAGTGACAAAAGCCATCTTGGGACACCTGGGTAGCTCAGTCGTTAGGCATCTGCCTTTAGCTCGGGTCATTGTCCTGGGGTCCTGGGATCCCTCTCTGGGGTCCCTCTCTAGCTGTCCGTCTCTTTAATTAAATAAATAAAATCTTAAAAAAAAAAGAAAAAGAAAAAAGCCATCTCAAAAGGTCACACACTGTATAACTCCATTTATGTAGCATTCCTGAAAAAACAAAACTGAGGGATGGAAAAGAGGTTCCCAGTCGCCAGAGGTCAGGGATGGTAGGGTAGACAGGAACGTGATTATAAAGGGATCCCACTAGGGGATCTCTGGGATGATGGAACACTTCTGTTTCCTGCAGTGGTGGCCACAGGAATCTAAAAGTGACAGAAAGATACAGAGGCTACTGGGGGTATGTCTGGGAGGCTCAGTCCGTTAAGCATCTGACTCGTGATTTAGACTCAGGTCGTGAGATTGAGACCTGCATCGAGCCTCCCATTGGGCTCCATACTGAGTGGGGAGTCCGCTTGAGATTTATTCCCTCCCCTTCTGCTCCTCTTCCACTCACGTGTACACTCTCTCTCTCTCAAATAAATAAATCTTTTTAAAAAATGACAAAGAACTATTTATTCACACTAACTATTCACATTGTATAGTGTAAATTTCTGCTCCTGATATTGTACTACAATTCTGTAAGATGTAACCACCGGGTCGGGGGGGCGGCGCTGAGTGGCTCAGTGGGTTAAGTCTCTGCCTTCAGCTCAGGTCATGATCCCAGGGTCCTGGGATCGAGCCCCAAATTGGGCTCTCTGCTCAGCAGGGAGCCTGCTTCCCCTTCTCTCTCTACCTGCCTCTCTGCCTACTTGTGATCTCTGTCTGTCAAATAAATGAATAAATAATCTTAAAAAACAAAAAAAAAAGAATGTAACCACTGGGGGGAACTGAGTGAAGGGTGCCTGGCACTCTTCTTCCCTGTCTTTGCAACTTCCTGTGAATCTATAATTATTTCTTTTTTAAAAAAAGATTTTATTTATTTAATTGAGAGAGAGTAAGAGAGAGCATGAGTTGGGGAGAGAGGCAGATGGAGAAGGAGAGGCAGACTTCCCCACTGAATAGGGAGCCCAATGCAGGACTCCATTCCAGGACTCTGGGATCATGACCTGAGCTGAAGGCAGACACTTAACTCACTGAGCTACTCAGGAGTCCCTATGATTCTTTTCTTTTTTTTAGATTTTATTTATTTATTTGACAGAGAGACAGCAAGAGAGGGAAAACAAGCAGGGGGAGTGGGAGAGGGAGAAGCAGGCCCCCCGCTGAGCAAGGAGCCCAATGCAGGGCTCGATCCCAGGACCCTGGGACTATGACCCAAGCCGAAGGCAGACACTCAACAACTGAGCCACCCAGGCGCCCCAATTATTTCAAAATAAAAGGTTTTGGAGTGCCTGGCTGGCTCAGTCGGAGTAGCGTGCAACTCTTGATGTCAGGATGATGAGTTCAAGGCCCACGTTAGGTATAGATTACTGAAATAAATGAATAAACTTAAAAACAAAATAAAAGTTTGTTTGTTTGTTTGTTTTTTAAAAGATTTTATTTATTTGTCACACACAGAGAGAGATCACAAGTAGGCAGAGAGGCAGGCAGAGAGAGAGGGGGAAGCAGGCTCCCGGCTGAGTAGAGAGCCCGATGTGAGGCTCGATCCCAGGACCCTGAGATCATGACCCGAGCGGAAGGCGGAGGCTTAACCCACTGAGTCACCCAGGCACCCCTCTTTGTTTGTTTTTAAGTTAAATAGCATGAGGGAACTTTGGGGGAGGAGGGAACATCTTCTGTAGGTTTTGTTTGTGGTAGTGGTTACATCAAAGTTCTCAAAACTTACCTAACCATTCTCTTAAAATGTGTGCCTGATGTTGCCTGTAAACTTTACTGCAATAAAGTATTGGACTATTTTATCTCTTGTCACCCCGTACCTTCCCAATCAACACGTATTCTAAGGACTTGAGTGCCGGGGTTCCACTGCCTCTCAGCATCCGACAGGGAGGGAATCAAGACAGGTCAATGTTTACCAGATGAAGGTGTGTTGGAAAGGAGATAGAGACTCTGGGACTTCCAGCCTAATGGAATAACTTAGATCCTTTCCTGCTTGCATATCTGGAGCCACTCTCTCCTTATCGTCCAAGGAGCAAGCACAGAAAGCCAGCCGACGTAGGTTACAGACTTAAGTGCTTCAGGACATGGAGAAGCAAGTCTGGAAGTGGGTGATTACTCTTTGTTTCATTTGAATCGTTATTTCTCTTTCTATATCCCGCTTCTCTGTTAAACTGAGTTGGAAGGCAGAGAACTTTCTTTGTTGTTCTAACACTCTCGTTCCTTACATTCAACGCAGCAGCCACTCAAGAATCCTTTGCCATTGATGAACTGTAGTACCATTTGGGGAAGTCCCCAGCTGTTTATGATACGAATGGAACAAATTGGAAAGTGGACCTATTCTCTGTGCTGAAGACAGCAGGTGAAATACTTACATGGAAGCCTTTCCCATCCCAAATCAACCTATTTAGCTTCCAGTTTATCATCGAAAGCAGCCCAAGACCACTCTGAGGAATAAAGCCTAAGGAAATAACCGCACATGTAAATAAAAATGCACGCAGAAGAGTACTTGTTGCAGCATGATTGGGATTTAACAAATTGAAAATAATCAAAATGTCTAAGAAGAAATAGATTATCCCATACTCCAAATGTCATACTAAGTAGCCTTAAAGAAATGGGAAGCAGACCTTGAAAAAGTTCCATATTAAAACTAAAATGCAGGGGCGCCGGGCTGACTCAGTCAGTTAAGCCACCAACTCTTGGTTTTAGCTCAGGTCGTGATCTCAGGGTCATGAGGTTGAGCTGGGAGTTAGGCTCCACGCTCACATAGAGTCTGCTTGCAATTCCCTTTCTGCCTCTCCCTCTACCCCTCCCCTCGGAGTCTGTCTGTCTGTCTCTCTCTTTCAAAAATAAATCAATCTTTGGGGGCGCCTGGGTGGCTCCTTTGGTTGAGCATCTGATTCCTGGTTTCAGCTCAGGTCATGATCTTGGGGTCCTGAGATCAAGTCTGGAGTTGGGCTCTGCGCTCAGCAGAGCTGGCTTGGGAAGTGTCTCCCTCCATCCTGCCCCCTACTCGCTCATGCATGCACTCTCTCTCCCTTTCTCTCAAATGAGTAAATATATCTTTAAAAATAAAATGCAAGGCATCTGGGGTGCCTGGCCGCCTCTGTCAGTGGAGCCAGAAACTCTTGATCTCAGGGTAGTGAGTTGGGCATACAAGTTGCTTAAAAATAAAATCTTTTATATTATTAAAATAGGGGCGCCTGGGTGGCTCAGTTATTAAGCTTCTGCCTTTAGCTCAGGTCATGATCCCAGGGTCCTGGGATGGAGCCCGCATCGTGCTCCCTGCTCGGCGGAAAGCCTGCTTTTCCCTCTCCCACCCCCGCTGCTTGTGTTCCCTCTCTCGCTGTGTCTCTCTCTGTCAAACAAATAAACAAAATCTTCAAAATAAAATAAAATTAAAATTAAAATTAAATTAAATATTAAAATAAATAGGGCACTTGGCTGGCTCAGTAGAGCATATGACTCGATCTCAGGGTCATGAGTTCAAGCCCCACGTTGGGCAAGGAGACCACTTAAAAAAATAAATAAAATAAAAATAAAATAATAAAGTGAAATGCAAAGCAACTAAAATAAAAACATAATTGGCAAAAGATAAAAAAAATGCAGGTTTCAGAGTCCAGATATATTACACGTGTATGTGTTTCCATATATATGTATACACATGTTTACTTTTAAAGTGAAATTATATAAATACATATGAATTTAAGGAAAAGTCTGGAAGTACATAATAATACTTGAACACTAACTGTTTTTGGAGTCTGGGGTTAGAGACAAATTTTTACTTCTTTATTTAAGTTTTTTTAAGCAGCAGGATTTTTTAAAAGGATTTTATTTATTTAAATTTTTTAAAAAGATTTTATTTTTTTATTTGACAGAGAAAGCACAAGCAGGGGAAGCAGCAAGGGGAGAGGGAGAAGCAGGCTCCCTCCTGAGCACGGAGCCCCATGCAGGACTCCATCCCAGGACCCCAGGATCATAACCTGAGCCAAAGGCAGATGCTCAACTGACTGAGCCACCCAGGCACCCCTGTTTATTTATTTTAGAGAGAGAGAGCACATGTGCAAGAAGGGGAAGGAGCAAAGGGTGAAAGAATCTCAAGCAGACTCCACATTGAGCACAGAGCAGGACTTGGGGCTTGATCTCATGACATTGATGAGATCAGGACCTGAGCCAAAACCAACCCCAAACCAACTGACCCATTGGGACGTCCCACAGTAGGATTTTTTTAGATCCATGAATACACACTGACTGTCACTCATATTAAGACTAGTGTGAGGGGTGCTTGGGTGGCTCAGTTGTTAAAAGTGTCTGCCTTCGGTTCAGGTCATGATCCTGGGGTCCTGGAATCGAGCCCCACATTGGGCTCCCTGCTTAACGGGAAGCCTGCTTCTCCCTCTCCCACTCCTTCTGTTTGTGTTCCCTCTCTCACTGTGTCTCTCTCTGTCAAATAAATAAATAAATAAAATCTTAAAAAAAAAAAAGAGTAGTGTGAGTAAGGAGGGCACGTGATGTGATGAGCACTGGGTATTACAGGCAACTGATGAATTACTCAACTCTATGTCTGAAACTAATGATGTATTATATGTTGGCTAATTGAATTTAAATTTTAAAAAAGCAGTGAGAGCTGACATTGTACTAGCATTTCATTTTTTACCTGTCAGACTATCAAGGATAAAACATTTTGGCTAGAATACAGTAAGCAGATCTTCTCCCACATTTTAGGAGGGAGTTTCCATGGGTACAACCTCGGTGGTGGGCAATTTGCAATATTTGAAAAGTATAAATGCATACACGTTTCGACTCAGAGATTTCACTTCTAGAAATTTGTATTTCAGATATGATGTATCTGTGAGAATTGATTTTTATATACAGTTCTTCCTGGAAGCATTATTTGCAATAGCAAAAGATGAGAAATCGCCTAAAAGCCCATCATTAGGGTACCAGTGAAATTAATTATGATAATCCATAAAATGAAATTATACACAATTATTTATAAAGATTAAAGCAGCTCTTTATGTGTTTTTCTCTGAATTGATTATTGTGGCCAAGAAATGCAATGTCCTGATTGGTTTAGGCTGAATTTGCAAGAACCCTCCAAGTGGGTTGGGGAAGAAGCCTTGAGGTTGAATCCTCCTGGACCTTTGTCTTTTTCCTGTAACTGAGCTGTACCTTGGCCAGTTCTGGGCACTTGCTCCCTGCTTTATACTGCTTTGTACTCCTGCCTAATTTTGTCTCTGGTTGGGTTCTGAGGGGTTCCAGCCCTCTCAGCGGCTAGAATTCATTCATTCCTTTACTCATTCATTCATTCAGTAACTATGTATTGCATATAATTTTGTGCCAGATACTCTTCTGGGGACGGGTGGGCTGGAGGTGGGGGAGGTACAGCAGTGCACAAATCCTTGCCTTCGTAGAACTTACATTCCAAGGCTCTCCCTGGGAACCAATCTCCCCAGAGCTGAGCCCCACTTTCTTTCTTTCTTTTTTTTTTTTTTTTTTTAGGTTTTATCTATTTGTTTGACAGTGAGAGAGGGAACACAGGTGGGGGAGTGGGAGAGGGAGAGGCAGGCTTTCCACCGAGCAGGGAGCCCGATGCAGGGCTCAATCTCAGGACCCCGAGATCACGACCCAAGCCGAAGGCAGATGCTTAAACAACAGAGCAACCCAGGCACCCCTGAGCCCTACTTTCTGCTGCTTATGCCCATAGCCCATTGCCCAGATGAGATAAGATCTGCAAAGTATCAGCTCTATTTCTGACACCTGGAAGACAATGTGGCATCATAAGAAGAGGTCAGTTTTTAGAGCTCACAGAATCCGGATGGATCTTCCCTTGTGCACTTCCTGGCTATGAGTCCTTGCTGAAGACACTTCTCCATTCTGAGCCCTGATTTCCTCATCTGTAAAATGGGATGCTGACAGCACATACCTTGTAGTGTCGTGGTAAGGACTGAATATAATACGCTGCTATTTGTGAAGCAGGGAGCATCATGCCTAACCAACGAGGCGTCTGCCCATGGTAGATGTGTGAGTTTTGCATCAGAACCAGGAGACTTGTGCTCAGCTTGGAAGGTAGAGTGAGTCAGCATCCAGGAATTGGGACAAGAGAATGGAAGAGAGTAAAGGAGAAGCAGGCTCTAGGAGTCCCTAGCCAGAGCGCAGGAGCTCAGAGTGGAAGGAGGGGCAGATGGTGGGTGTCAGCCCTGCTGAGATCATCTCTGGTCTGGGGGTCTGAGAGTAACTAGCAAAGAGAAGAGTGGGCAACAGAACCGAGAGGGCATGCAGGTCCCTGGAACCTGGACGGCAAGGGGACGGGCACCATGGAAGTCTGGAACAGAACCTGCCATCACCAAGTCCCCAGGCCTGCCTCCCTCACCTCTTAGCCTTCCTCCATTCCCACAGTCAGTCCCCGCCACCTCCCCCAGCCCCAACCATCTGTAACCTACTCTCCCCAGCCTCTCCCTCTCTACTCCTCCTTTCAGATCAATTTTCAGTCATGCTCAAATCTTTCCCTGCTTCAAAACAAACAAAAAACAAACTTCACATCCCTCCAATTACTACCCTATCATTTCTCCTTCCTTTCCCTGCCAGACTTCTCCATCTCCTTCTCAAGGCAGGCCGGCCTGGCCGATACCCTCCAAAGTCCCCTGAGCCCGTTCACACCCAGTCACCAGTAACAAGGAAAGACAAGGAAAGTCGTGCTGTGCATCCTGGTGTAGGCGCTCTCCATCTCTGGGCCTGGAGTCTGCAAGGGTGAAAGTGGAGAGAGGGCTGGTTTCCCTGTGCAGCAGAAGAGGGATCCAAGGCCCCGTGCTGCCTCCCCTATAATTAGAAACAGCATAATGATAAGGAACATGTGTGCTGCATTGCATGTCACAAAGGGACCTCACATGTTCCCTGCTCAGAGGGCTTCAGTGCTTTCCTGATCACACACACAGTAATTCCAGACCGCGGTGACCAGGGCCCCCCTCCGGGGTCCAGCTCCTGCCCTTCGCTGCAACCAGCCTCATCCAGAATTCCACCCACTCACCCCCCTCCTCCCACGCCTGCTGGCGCTCCCTAAACACACAAAACTTATTCTCGCCTCAGCGCTCTTGCGTTTACTGTTTCCTTTGCCTGAAACATTCCTCCTCTACATCGCCTGATTTGGAAACTTCCAGCCACATGTGCCTGCTCCAAATTGAGACGTGCTGTGAGTGTCAAAGGCACACGGGATTTTTGAGGACCTAGTTCACACAAAAAAAAAAGATGTTTAAATATCTAATTAATTTTTAGGGGCGCCTAGGTGGTTCAGTAGTTTGGGGCCTCTGCCTTCGGCTTGGGTCATGATCCCCAGGTCCTGGGATCCAGCCCTGCATTGGGCTCTCTGCTCAGCGGGGAGCCTGCTTCCTCTTCTTTCTGCCTGCCTCTCCGCCTGCTTGTGATACCTGTCTGTCAAATAAATAAATGAAAAAAATCTTTAAAATTTATATCTAATTAATTTTAATGTCAATTACATTTCGAAATGACAGTATTTTGGATATGTGGGATGCAGAGGATGGTTGGGAGGACTGAAGTATGCCAATATTTGAGATGTATCATCCAAACTAATTTCACCTGTTGCTCTTTACTTTTTTAAAATAGACTTTGTTTTTTCAACTGGATTTAGGTTCACAGCCAAACTGAATGGCAAGTCCAAAGAGCTTCCATATACCTCCTGCCCCATAGACACACAGCCACGCCTGCCACCATCGGCCTGCATCACAGTGGTACGGACCCGTGGTGGTACCAGACACAGTGGTTACCATCGATAAACTTCCGTGAACCCGACACATCATCATCGGAAGTCCACAGTTTATATTAAGGTTCACTTTTAATGTTGCACATTCTGTGAGTTTTGACAAATGTGCAATGACATTTATCCGCCATTCAGAGTACAGCCCTAAAAACATTCCATGCTCTGTCTATCCATCCCTCCCTCCCTCCCCTATAAACCCTGGCAACCAGTGATGTTTGCTTTTTTATTTTCCTTATTGTGGCTTCTAGAAAATTTAACATAATTTAGCTTGCACCCCATTTCCATCAGACAGCACCCTCTAGAAGTTCACAGGTCGGTCTGTCTTCTTCTCTTCAGGTCTCGGATCCAAGATCACCTCCTCAGTGAGGCTCTCCCTGACCAGCCCGCTCTATCTAAAATAGCAGTCCCACAGCCATGTTATCCTTTCTACTTTATTCTTTTTCCTGTCAGTTTTATTAAAAAACTGTATCACACCAAAATGTAGCTACACATTTAATGTCTGTCTCCCCTACTAGACTTTAAGTTCTGTGGGCACAGATACTCCCTCTGTCTTGTTTTTTACTGTGTCCCCAGCTCCTCTAACAGTAGCTGGCACACAATAGATTCCCAATAAGTACTCGCTTAATTAATAATTAATTAATTAATTTCAATATTGCTAAAGCCAAAAGTGTCTTGAGCCAAGCAACCGAAATGACCATGATGACAACAATGAGAAGAGACAGCAGAAGTCTCCCCTGGCGACTCTCTTGAGAGTAAAGAATCTTCTATACTGATCTTCTGTGTGTGTCTGGCCTGAAGTGGTCTAGGTCCATGCCAAAACCAGTCCCCGGGGCCAGGGGAAAAGCCTATCACCCACAGCCTTAGGCACTGCCAATTTATTCCTTTCCACGCTCAACTTGTCAGCCACTCTCTTCTGACTGAAAGCTTCCTCCCCGTTGTCCCGTGACACTCTCCTACTTTTCCTCCTACATTTATTTACTTACTTGACAGAGATCACAAGCAGGCAGAGAGGCAGGCAGAGAGAGAGGGGGAAGCAGGCTCCCCGCCCAGCAGAGAGCCCGATGTGGGGCTCGATCCCAGGACCACGAGATCATGACTCAAGCTGAAGGCAGAGGCTTTAACCCACTGAGCCACCCAGGCGCCCCTCCTTCCTCACTCTTCACTTGCCCTCAGTGAGCTCAACATGGATGTTTAACTTTCTGTCCTCATCCTCATGCAGGCACCCACCCACCCACCTTCACTTGCCAAATCTAGTTCTGGCCTTGACCTTTCTTCTGAGCTCCAGGTCTGGATATCTCCACTGAGCAGCACAAGGGTACTTTGAAGGTAGCATTTCTAAAAATGAACACAATATTTTCTCCCCAAACCTGTTCCTCCTTCTATATAAACTTAGAAAATGACACTTAACCTGTTTGGTACAGAAATCAGGAAGTTATGCTTGGCTCCTCTTCTCCCTCACCCTCTACATGTAGTTCATCCTTAAGTCCTGCTGATGTCCCTTTTCTAAAGTAAACTCTTAAACTCTGCCCTCAATGTGGGGCTCAAAGTCATGACCCCAGGATCAAGAGTCATATGCTTTATTGAATGAGCCAGCCACACACCCCTGTTGATGCCCTTTTATTATTATTTTGTTTTTTATTTTTTTTAAGATTTTATTTATTTATTTGACAGACAGAGATCACAAGTAGACAGAGAGGCAGGCAGAGAGAGAGAGAGAGAGGAGGAAGCAGGCTCCCTGCTGAGCAGAGAGCCCGATTCGGGGCTCGATCCCAGGGCCCTAAGATCATGACCTGAGCCGAAGGCAGATGCTTTAACCCACTGAGCCACCCAGGTGCCCCTATTTTTATTTTTTAAAGATTTTATTTTTAAGTAATCTCTGCACCCAATGTGGGATTCAAACTCACAACCCCAGGATCAAAAGTCATACACTCCACTCACTGAGCCACCAGGTGCCCCTTTTAAAGGTCTTTGATTCCTTACAATTCTCCCCATCTTCACTATTATCATTCTTGCCCAGTCTTGTCAGGACAAGTTGAAATGTCTTTTCACTGGCACCAAACAGTAGCTTTCTCACACTCAATTTAGCCTCCCTGAAGTCTATTCTGGTCCCAGCTCCCAGAATAATATTTTTTTTCTAGAACGCCTATTGGATTAAGTCCCTGCCCTGTTTGAAATGTCTGAATGGCTATCATCAAAAAGACAAGAGATAACAAGTGTTAGTGAGGATTTGGAGAAAAGGAAACCCTCGTGCACTGTTGGTGATTATGTAAATTGGTGCAGCCACTGTGGCAAAAAGTATAGAGGCTTCTCCAAAAATTAAAAGTAGAGCTACCATATGATCTAGCAATCCCACATCTGGGTATTTACCCAGTAGAAATGAAAACAGAGGGCTGCTTGGGTGGCTCAGTTGGTTAAGCGGCTGCCTTCAGCTCAGGTCATGATCCCAGGGTCCTGGGATTGAGTCCCACATCGGGCTCCTTGCTCAACAGGGAGTCTACTTCTCCCTCTGTCTGCCTCCCTCCCTCCTTGTGCTCTCTCTCTGTCTCTCTCTCTCTCTCTCTGACAAATAAATTAAAATCTGAAAAAAAAAAAAGAAATGAAAACAGAATCTCAAAGAGATCTCTGCACTCCTGTGTTCACTGTACATTATTCACAACAGCCAAGATATGGAAACAACCTAAGTGTGCATCAATAGACAAATGGATAAAGAATATGTGGTATATATGTGCAACAGAATATGACTCAGCCAAGAGAAAGCAGGAAGTCCTGCCATTTGGACAACATGGATGACCTTGAGGGCATTATGCTAAGTGAAAGAAACCAGGGGCACTTGGGTGGCTCAGTGGGTTAAAGCCTCTGCCTTCGGCTCAGGTCATGATCCCGGGGTCCTGGGATCAAGCCCTACATCGGGCTATCTGATCAGCAGGGAGCGTGCTTCCTCATCTCTCCCTCTGCCTGCCTCTCTGACTACTTGTGATCTCTGTCTGTCAAATAAATTGAAAAAAAAAAGTATACACACTTTAAGCTATAAGATGAATAAAGTCTGAAAATCTAATGTAAAAGATGGTGGGTATAGTTGATAAATTGTATCATATAATTGAAATTCGCTAAGAGTAGAACTTAAATGTTCTCATCCCCCCCAAAATTTTGTGTGTGTGTGTGTGTGTGATGTTTTAGTTCACTAGATGGAGGGAATGCTTCCATGTGTATTTGTATACCAAATCATCATTGTGTATACTTTATTTTTTATTTTATTATAATTTTTTTTTTGGCCCATTGCTCTACCAATGGCAGGACTATTTTTTTTTTAAGATTTCATTTATTTATTTGACAGACAGAGATCACAAGTAGGCAGAGAGGCAGGCAGAGAGAGGAGGAAGCAGGCTCCCCACTGAGCAGAGAGCCCAATGCAGGGTTTGATCCCAGGACCCTGGGACCGTGACCTGAGCCGAAGGCAGAGGCTTTAACCCACTGAACCACCCAGGTGCCCCTCATTGTGTATACTTTAAATGCCTTATAATTTATTTGTCAGTTGTATCTTAATAAAGCTGAAAAGGAAAAAAAGAAAAAAAAAAGAAAGAAAACCCCAACAATCCAACCCTCCAGTGGCTTCACATGGAACTTGGAAGATAATCTAAAACCCAACATTCTCCATAATTTCTCCTAACTACATTTCAAGCCTTATTTTGGACAACCCACACCCTCAGAGCTCTTCATGCCAGTTATCCTGAACTCCTTTCAATTTCTTGAGGATTAGATAGTCTCTCTCAACTTTAGGTCTTTGCATATACTGATCTCTCTGCTGGTAAGTCTCTTCCTCTGCTGTTCTGACTTCATTGATTCACTCATTCAAGCTCATTCATTCAACAAGTGTCTATGTGAGCCTCTGGTGTGCCAGCCACTGTAGGGATACAGCAGTAAACAGTGCAGACAGCTTCCTCACTCTCCTGGAGCATCCTGGTGGGGGAGACAGAAAAGAAGCAAGTAAACAAATCAGCAAGATAATGACAAAGTGGTAACTGTTACGAGGAAAATAAAGATGTTTAACAAATGTGGTTACTGTAGATGAGTGGTCAAAAAAGGTCTTTTTTAGGGGGTGATTTTTAAGCTGAGACCTGGATAATGAAAACAGCACCAGTTATACAACATTTTAGTTTTTTAAAAACTAAATGTTTATTCAACAGAGAAAGAGAGCACACACAGGGGGAGCAAAAGGCAGAGGGTGAGGGAGAAGCAGGCTCCCCGCTGAGCAAGGAGCCTGATGCGGGGTCATGACCTGAGCTAAAGGCAGACGCTTAACTGATTGAGCCACCCAGGTGCCCCTTAATTTTTTTTTTTTTAATTTTAAATAGGCTCCATGCCCAACATGGGGCTTGAACTCATGACACCAAGAGTCCCATGCTCTGCCCAGCTAGTGCCCCAATTATGCAACACTTTAGAGAAGAGAATTCCAGGCAGCTAAGACACTTTGCAAAGCCCTAAAATTGGAATGAGATTAGCTTGTGAGAGGAACAGAAAGAAGGTCTGATGTGTTGGAATCCAGTGAGCAAGGGAGTCTTGAGATTAGGTCTAAGCAAGGGCCAAATCATTATGGACCATTATAAGGAGTTTGTATTTTAATCTAAGTGTAAGTTGGAAATGTGTCGGGGTAGTGACATGACATGATTTGGGTTTTAAAAGGTTTGCTCTTGGCTGCTTTATAGATTGGAGTGGGTGGGAGCAAAAGGGGAAACGGGAAGACCATTCAGAAGGCTAGTGCAGTTGTCCCGGTAAATGATGGATTAAGGCAGTCATAAAAAGCCAGAAGTTGATGAGTTCAGGATACATTATGGAGGTAGTTTGTCAGCCCTCACTGATGTGGAAGAGAATGAGAGAAAGAAAAATCAAGAGTAAATCCTGGATCTCTGACTTGAGTACGTGGATGGGTAGTGGGGCCATTTTTTCTGAGATGGCAGAGATGGGGAGGAGCAGGTCTGTGGGTGGTAGGGGCAGACACCAAGAGCGCTGTGGGGGACATTGTGGGTTTGAGATGCTTATCAGATATCTGGGTGGGGACGGGGATGCCAAGGAGGCATTTGGATCTGAATCTGGAGCTGGGATGAGACACAGATGGGATACCTATCTGGTCATCACCAGTGTCTGGATATGAGGAATCACTCAGTGAAAGGTGGGCGGGAAATGTTCTAGGCAGAGCTTAGAAATCTTCAAAGTCCCTCCGAGTTTGGGGACCCTGTGCTCTTTCCTCTGGATAGCATTACTTTACACTCCAGCCTCCACTAGGTTCACATTTACCTCCACCTTCCACTGGACACCTGTCTGATTCCAAAGGGTCCAGAGGAATAGGTTGGAATACAGGATAACGTGGAAGGAAAAGCCAGTATGGAAGACTAGATAGGCTACCAGAAGAGTCTTCCTTTATGCAGAGACCAAGAAAGACAAGGATGAAAGTCCTGGTAAAATTATGTGCTATGCTCCTTTCCAGGGTGTCCTATACTACTCCCCCCGCTCCCCCCGCCATCTCTGCACTGTCACTCAAGTATAATTGCCCTTTTGCTTGTCTTTCTCCCCACTGAGACTGTGAGCAGCATGAGAACAGGGGCCATGCCTGTGTGATTTGGTTTTGAACCAGCCGCACAGCACAAAGCTGGGTGCTTGGCACCGATTCCATGCTTAATTAGTGTTTGCTGAATGGATGGATTCGAGAGTGAGTGTCATTTTCCTGATGTGGCTGGAAACCTAGAGGCCCAAGCTACAGTCTGGGGCCAAGTTCAGGACTCCAAATAGTTCTGGGTAAGAGGTTGTTTTGGTGCCCCTCCAAGGAGAGAACCCTGTGCAGGTGTTTGGGGTGTGAGGTTCCCTAGTTCGAAGGCCACAAACTTCTGGAGGGAATTAGCAGAGGACTTCAGTTGGTGAAATGGGGGACAGTGAAGGGGAACACTTACCAGACCCAGGGGACATCGTAGAAGGGAATAATTTTTAAGTGTCTGCCCCCTCCACTAGGCCACAAATCCTCAAGGACAAAGACCTGAACAGATTCACTCCCGTGTTCCTGACAGGACACAGAACTGTCCCCGGCACATGGTATTCCTCAATAAAAGATTGGCTGAAATTAATCAAAGCCCAGTAGCCCAAGGTTACTGGCCAGCAGCCAGCTGCAGAAAGCTTGGCAGATCTTACCAGCAGCTCAATTCCAGGGCAGCAGTGCTGGAGCTAAAGTCTTGGGGAGACAAAGCTGAATGTCCTAGGTCCTGAGTCCCGAAGCCTCTGGAAGCTCCACCTCTCAGCCCACAGCATGAATAATTCAGGACAAGACTGGTGGTCAGATTTGGGAAGGACAATGAGGTTGAGGTTTCTATGCTCTCCAGTCAGAGAGGCTGGGGTTGCAGGCTTCCTAGGGAATGAGACAGCCCTGCCCCAGGAGCTCTCCTCAGCCAGAGATTGGGGCCACAGGTCCCAGCCCCTGCACACACTTAGTCTCATACCCAGCCACTGGCACCCTTGTTATGTCTTCCCCTTGACACCCATGTGACCCTCTCACCAGAGAAGGTTTTTTTTTTTTAAGGTTTTATTTATTTATTTGACAGAGATCACAAGTAGGCAGAGAGGCAGGCAGAGAGAGAGAGGAGGAAGCAGGCTCCTCACCAAGCAGAGAGCCCGATGTGGGGCTCGATCCCAGGACTCTGGGATCATGACCTGAGCCGAAGACAGAGGCTTTAACCCACTGAGCCACCCAGGCACCCCCAGAGAGAAGAGTTTTTGCATTCCTGCTTCTGCCTCACAGTCTCTCAGCACATCCCCACAGGAACTTTACAACCGGTCTGTTGAATTCTCCTGGGCTGAGACCTCTGCAGGCTTCTGGGGAGAGACGTCCCTATGCTACCAGCCCAGCTACATTTATGGACCCCTGACCTTTCTCTGGAAGTCCAAAAGGTACCTGTGGTCCACAGTGAAGAACCCTTGGCTGGATCAAAGGACTTTGGTTCTTTGCCTTGGCTTTAGACAGTGAAGAGCAATGGTTACAGCATGAGATTTGGACTTTAACCTGGGCTTTAACCCAAGCCCCAACACTAGCTTGCTTTGTGGGCATCAGCAAGTCATTTAACCTCCCAAAGTCGCTGTTTCCTTATTCTAAAATGAGAATCCTAAAGATACCTACTGCACAGGGTTATGAGGATTTAACAAGATAATGTACAAATAAATGCCTGGAGCATTGTCTAGCACTTAGTAGAAGTTTAATAATGGTGGATCCTTTCCTTTATTTAACATGGGAGGATACATGCAGACAAACCTAGAAGGTGTCAGTGGGTGGAAATCCCCCCTTCCTGTCTCCACTGTCCCTTCTTGGGATCAGAGCCTCATTACCTTTTGCTGGGACTATTGCAATAGTCTTCTGGCATAGCCATCCACACTCATCTTGTGCCTGTCTTTGGGTTGCCTTCACTCTTCTGCTTTCCTTCCTTCCTTGGCAGCTCATAACCACATAATTTAGACCAGATTTCTTAGCTTGAAGTTCAAGGGCCTCTAAGTTGATCCCACCCACATTTTCCTAAGGACCCAGGATATGGAGTCTGAGGACATGGATCCTAGTCTTGAATTGGCTACTTTCTTCCTAGATGACTGAGTAAATTATCTAGTCACAGTTTCTACACCCAGAAATTGATGATCATAATATGGCCTTAAGGGTCCACTGAGGTTTATATTCTGCCTTTACTGCTGAGTCCAGTGGAGCCAGTGGGCAGGACCAGATGCATCTTGCTCACTCTTATATTGTTAGCATAGAGCACAGGGCCTGGCACATGGTAGATGTTCAGTACATAGATTTGTTGAAAGAATGAATGAACAGGATTGTGAGGCTCAGATATGGCATGACCCAGGTAAAGCACCTCACATGGTCCTTGCATGGTCCCCCAGGAGGCACACCCAAATAGCAGCTGTTGCTATGCAGGTTACTCGAGGAGTGACTTGAGGCAAATACCCTCCCTTCTCCGAAGATACTCCCTTATCTGTACTATGAAAGCACTGAAGGCATTTCTGGCTCTTATTTTCTGTATTACTAGGCGGAGCATGCAGAAACCGCTCAATAAATGTTTTCTCAGGAAATGCAGCACAAGAGTGAGTTGCCTCATGGGGCCTGGTTCCCCTCTGCCCTTTACCCCGTGGGGAAGATGGGGCCTCCTTCTGATCCCTCCTACGTTCAGCTCCAGAAGCCCAGCGGGTACGTGGACCGGCTCCGGCGCTTTCCCGAGCGGAAGCAGAAGCCCCAGGAGCAGGGAAAGAATGTGGGATTGGGGGAAGCGGGCAAAGGAGGGGCAGGCCGGGGAATGGGCCGTTTGAGAACCAGGTCCGGGCTGAGAGACGGCCCGGCAGCCTGGGACAGCGACTCGGGGACCGGCGGTGAGGAGCTTCAAAGGGGCGGGCGGATGAGCCAGGCCCAGGTCAGCGAGCGGCCGCGGGGCCCGGGCGGAGAGGGCGCGGGAGCCCAGGGCGGGGAATGTGAGGGTGTGAATTGGCCTGGGAACCCGGCGGCCACACGGGAGGAGTTGCGTGGGGGAGGGACCCAGAGAGAGGGCGCGAGGGGCAGTGCGGAGGGGGCGCCGGGCTGCGGCCGGGCAGGGGGGCGCGGGGAGCTAGGCTGCCGCCGCGGGTGGGGTGCGGGGCGGGGGGAGCGCGCATCGCGGGGCGGGGGGCGGCGTCGGCGCCGGGGGTGGGGGAGCGGGTTGGGCGGCTGCGCCGGCTCCGCTTCAGCCGCTGCCGCTAGGGCGCGGGGGGCGGGGGGCTCGGCGCCGCAAGCTCGGCCATTGTGGGAGCCGCTCCCCTCGGCTCCGCTGCGCTCCAGTCCCGGGCGCGCCCCGCCGCCGCCGCTTTTGCTGCTGCCGCCGCCCGGTCTCCCCTGCTCCGGCTCCCAGGGTAAGGCGCGGGGCGCGGGGCTGGCTGCAGGCTCCCTGCCTGTCCACCGGGTGCGCGGCGGCGGCGGGGCGCGGTGCTGGATCGCGCGGGCGGCCGCGCCCGATCCCGGGCGGCGGGCGGCAGCGGGGAGGCGGCTTGACAGGCGCTGGCATTGCGGCCCCCCGGGCCTCGCACCTGCAGCCCCAGCGGCCCGGGCCGGGGGAGCGCTGAGCGCGCGGGGCGGGGGTCTCCCCGCGGCGGGCGCTGCCCGGGCCAGAGGGAGGCGTGTTCTCCGGGAAGATGGGACGCCGAGCCCTCCCCGGACGGGCGAGACAGATGCGGGAGCGGCCAGGGCCGGGCCGGGGAAGGCACTTCCTCGCCCCAGGTCTCCGCCGCGGGCCTGGGCGCCCGCTCGGCTCCCGGTCGCGCGTCCGCATGGCGCGGCCCCGCTCTTTGTCAGCCGCGCGCGGCAGGCACGCGGACCCACCGGGTTCGCGGGCGCGCCCCTCCCCCACCGCGGGGCAGGGGTTGGGGTGCGGGGGCGGGAGGGCCGCAGCAGGCGAGCGCCAGGTGAGGTGCCCGTCGCTCACCGGGCCTACGGCCTTGGGAGTGGGCTGGGGGTGTGGGCGCGCGCTCCGGCGACTCGGGGGCTGATGGAGTGACTCAGGTGAGCCAGGGGTGGGGCGAGAGCCCCGAGGTCAAACAGGTGTTTGCGAGAGGAGGCTGACTGACCCGGGTAGACGGTCTCCCCTCCCCGGGAGGAGGCTGGGGACGAGCCGGCCTTTGTAGTAAATGGGCGTCTTGGGGAGGAATGGGCGGTTCTGCCTTGAAGCAGGTGGTCTGAGAGGAGGGGCGTTTTCCTGGCCGCGGCTGACGCTGGGGAGGGAAGCCTGGCCCGAATTTCCCCCGAGGTGGGGGCAGTCGCTTGGGCACCGGACCTGGCTGTGGGAGGCGGGCACCAGAAGTAATTGCGGGGAGGGGGGAATGCTAGGATAAAAGACAGAGCTGTGCCAGAACCTGGGTCCTTTCCTTTCTGTGGCTGGATTCCTTCTTGATGTTCCATGGGAAGAGGGCCCGAATGCTTCCCCGCACAGGAGGGGCCCTGGAAGGGCTGTTCTATCTGCCCGTGGCTGCTTGGAGGCCTCCTGCAAACGTTTGATGTTTCTTTTGTTATCTTTTCACATGCTGTGCTTCTGGTGGGGATCTGCCAATGACCCAGGAGTCTGCCGTGCCTCTTGCTCCCTCCAGGTTGAGGTTCCCAGAATCCGGGAGGAGCGGTACCCAGAGACCCATGGTGTCCTGCCTTTTTGGCCACCTCATGGTCTCCACACAGACCTAGGCGCAGGTATTCCCCATAAGGGAAAGATGACCGTCTCCTGCCCACCTGGACCCTAGAGCCAAAGTGAGAGCTGCTTAGTTGAGCTGGATTTGGGGCCTGCAGGGAGGCTGGTAGCTGAAGGCATGCACCATCCATGCTCTGATGAGGCCGCTGGGGTGGTGGGCCATGTGCAGCAGATGGTTCTGGGAAGGGAGCTTGGCCTGGTTGAGGGACAGCTGCCCAGTCTGGCTGATGGAGCCCAGCTGGCCCCAGAGTGGTTGTGTTTCCATTCAGATCTCTCCACTAGCTAAAATGACCAGAAAAACTTTCTGTACCACCTCCCCCACCCCCATGCTGTGCCACTTGTTCTCACAACAGCCCTTGGAATAAGCAAATGAACATTTTATCTAGCACCTATTGTGTGCCCTGTGTGGTTCCAGCAAGTTTTATATTTGCATTTCACAATGTTCTTAAAACATCCTCTAAGGTGAAATAGTGCCCCCATTTTGCTGGTGAGGAAACTGAGTCCCAGAGAGGTGAAGTGACTTGCCCCCGACCACACCAGTTGTAAAGTGGCCAGACCAGAGTTGACACACAGGTCGGTCTTACTTCAAGTTCAATACTTTTTCCAATAGACTTGGCCAAAGACGGAATGAGACAGATGTAGAATTTCTGTCTATTCTAGCTCATGCTTTGTTTCAGGCCTGCCAGCAAGATCGTGCTTAGCTTTTTGAAAATACTTCCCATCTGCTGCCCCATTTTATCCTTACAACATTCCTGGGAGGTAGGTCGAACAGGAATGGAACAGTAGATGCTGTCTATTAAGTGCTTACTAGACACTGTGCCCTGTTCCACGCTTTACCTGCAGGATCTCATTTGTGCCTTACAGACAGCCCTGGGAGGTGTAGGTGCTGTCATCATCCCCGCTTTATAGAGGAGGATGCTGAGGCTCAGAAGTCAAATGGCTACCTCAGGGCAGAACTTGAATCCACGTCTTACAATCTGTGGGATTTGAAAGGTCCAAATGTACCAACTAACAATAATAGCAGTTACTAGGAATAGGAGCTTAACTTTTACAGAGTATTTTCAGATTTATTTATTTATTTATTTTTAAGATTTTATGTATTTCTTTTAAAAGAGAGAGAGTAGGGGAGGCATGGAGGGAGAGGGAGAGAGAGAATCTCCAGCAGACTCCCCGCTGAGTGCAGAACCTGATGAGGGGCTGGACCCCACGAACCTGAGATTATGACCTGAGCCGAAACCAACAGTCAGACGTTCAACTAACTGAGCCACCCAAGCGCCCTGAGTATTTTCAGATTTATGAACATCTTCACATATTATGTCCTGGGATTTCTGTCAACCCCCGTGAATTCATTTTGCCCCGCATTATCATCATCCCATTTTCCAGATGAAGAAACTGAGATTCAGAGAGGTGAAGAGGTCAAGTCAATGGCAGAACTAGGACTAACACCTGTTTCCCAAGTCCTAAAGTGTCTTATATGACCGACGCCTTCGCCTGCTCACGTGCTTTCCTCTCTCCCACAGACCACCTGTCGCTGGGCTCCCCCGAGGCAGCCCCTGCCTGGGAGATGTCTTCCTCAGATGAAGAAACGCTCAGTGAACGGTCCTGCCGGAGCGAGCGGTCCTGCCGGAGTGAGCGATCATACAGGAGCGAGAGGTCAGGGAGCCTGTCCCCATGTCCCCCGGGGGACACCTTACCCTGGAACCTGCCACTGCATGAGCAGAAGAAGCGGAAGAGCCAGGACTCAGTGCTGGACCCTGCAGAGCGGGCTGTGGTCAGAGTCGCTGGTAAGAGAGGCCCTAGCGAGCAGGGTGGGGGGAGGCAAGGTGACACTGGGCCTGTATACACCGGCTGGGGCTGGGGGCGGGTTGTGCAGGGGGCCTCCTGGGGCACTCTGACAAGCCAGCTGGAGTCCAATTTGGCATTGTTACTGTTGGAAAGATGATGGAATAACGTTAAAAAAAAAAACCCAAGATAGTAGACTCTGCCATTCCTCACCCCTATGAGCTGGCCAGAGGCCTGGATGCAGTTTTGCTCCTTCTCCGTCTTTGTCCCCACGCAGTTGCCTTTGTGGCCTACGCACCATTCTGGATCTGACTTTTTTCACTTACTCTTATACCCAAATGATTTTCCATATTACACCTTAGGCTTTAGAGTTACCAGTTATAAAGGCTGTGTAACATTTCATGATTTAAAAAATCCTACTCATTTTCTACTTTTTTTTTTTTTTTTTGCCACAATAGACAGTGCTGCAAAGAACATCTTTATGAATAATAGCACTTGACTTCTCTTGAGTTATTTCCTTGGAGAGGGCAGTTTCACTCACACTGCTTTCTGAAAATGTGATACACATTTAGCCTCCCTGCGTCGCCAGGGCTGGGGCTGCCTGCTACTGTGGGACATGCCCGCTTCTCCTCTGCTAGCAGGTGAGCTGAGCCGGCAGGGCCGCGGGACTATGGTCAGGAGTGCGGGCTCTGCAGTCAGGGAGGGGAAGTGCTGGCCAGTGGCGCTGGCCAGTGGCACCGGCCAGCTGTGTGGCTCTAGGCAAGTCTCTTATCCTCTCTGAGCCTCACTTTCCTCAGCTTGAGACTGCTTCCTGTGCTGAGCTGCCTTGAGGATGAGATGAGATAATGTATGGAAAGCTCTCAGCACTGTTTCTGGGTCAGGAAAAGGGGGGAGTGTTGTGGAGTGCTCCCTCTGCTGCTTCCTCGAGGGCATCCAGAGCTGCCTCGGGGAGCTGTGCTTAGCATCACCCACTGTGCAGAGGGCAAGCTAGACTAAGCCAGGCGTCAGCTAGTTCAGTGACATCACCTGCTTTCATTCCGTCACCAAGGCCTGTCCTGCTCCCTCTTTGGTGCCTCTCAACAAATGCCCCGGGCCCACCTCTGCTTTGTCCCCTGCCACCTGGGTCTTCCAACCTGCATCTCTCATTTCTCATGGTCTTGACCCTCTTCCGTGTGACTCACAAGAGTATTTCATTTTAAAATGTGAACCTGATCCTGTTTTTGCTCAGCTGCTTCTGAGCCTTCTTTGGCTCTTCCTTGCCTGGGGAATAGAGGTCCCTGAAATCAGGCCCCTCCTGAGCGTCACCTTCTGCTATCTCCACCTCTAAGCACCTTGTCACACTGAGCTTTACCTTGACCCCTAGAGCTGTGTGCCTTGCGGTCTCAGACCTCCTGTTGATGTAGCTTTCTTCTCTGTAAGGCACTGGGAAAGTGCGACCTCATCTGTTCCCAGTACCCCAGAGGTATCCAGAGCTCCTTCCTCCGCTCTCGTATTCATACTTTTCCCTTCCCTGTGTTCCCTTGTACAGCACGGCAGTTATACCCCAGGGAACCTGTCACTCCCTCGGGACTGTTAGCAACACCAGACCATGTCTGGCTTCTGTGTTTGCCCCCAGCTACTTGCACAGGGCCTTGTGCGTGTTGGAGATCAACCAGCCCCGAATGACGGAAGGAGTGCAAGGAGCATTTTGGGGAGAATGTGTGCAGATTGTGAGTGATCCAGGAGCAGGCAGTGAGCTGTAAAGGGATGCTAGGTAGGGAGAGGGTTCTGTGGGCTCAAGTCCTGAAGGGAGGGTTTTAGCAGAAGGTGAACTTCCAAGGAGGAGACCCGGCAGGCAAGCTGGAGAGTTTGCACTGCTTTCGTGGGCAGCAGGAAGCCCTTGGAGAAGGGTCTTCCGTCCTCCTCAAGATGTCTGGGCCGGTAGCATCAGCCAGTCCGTAGAGTTTCCCAGCTGTCTCTAGGATGCTGGGAGGGCTTTACTTGTCTCCAACCTTGAGGGGCCCCGACCAAGGGGTCTCAGGACCCACAAAGCTCTCGTTTTCCTGAAGGTGGCCTCCTTCTCCCTCTGTATGCTCTCTAGCCCCATCCTCCACCATGTAGACATACTTCTAGGTCCCTTTGTGGTGAGTTCCCCTTCCAGGCTGCTCTGAGGGGCCCTATGGGATGATTTGCCCGCCGTTCAACATTGCAAGTCTAGCACAGGAATGGAGCGGGCTTGAGAGGGCTTGGGCCCTCTCAACATCTCTAAAGATGCTGCTGGGTCAACTAAGCAGAGGGACAGTGGGCACTGTGTTGTGTTTCCGGCATCCATGCTGATCTTCTGTACCTCCTGATGCTGCCAAATGACAATCCTGAGGAGGGGGCTGGGCCAGGGAGGATGAAAATGTGGAGACTGTCATGGTTAAAAATAACTCGTGTGCTGCAGTTGGGCGTGTTTCGTTAGCAGCAGAGAAGAGGCGGGCCGGCTGCTGCAGGGCCTGGCTGCAATCTTGCTGTGATTTCGGAGCATGGTGGGGGTTCGACCAGGGTTATTTAAAAGGCAGCCTGGCTTCTGCAGGGACTGCTTCCTGTGAGATGCAGGAAGGGCATTTCTGGGAGACCCTGGGTGCTCCAAGGCTCTCTGAAGTCACAACTTTCATTCTGGGAGGAAATGAAGTCAGTCTGGCCCTGGGAGCCAGCTGTGGCTCATGCAGTTTTCTCCTCCCCATGGGTGTGGGTGTGAAGCCAAGTGGGGGTGTCTGAATCAGTCTTACCAAATGCAGAGACCTCCCTCCTTCCCTTGGCCCCATTCAGCATCCTGCGCTTGAGAGGCCTGATTGGGGGCAGGAGGGAGGGGCCCTGCTGGTCACACATGTCAGACCAGAGAGGCGTGTCAGGACGAGAAACCTGCTGATCTCAGTCTACAAAGCCCACACAGGTTCTGGGGGCTCCATGCATGCTGTAACCCGATTCTTCCCATCCTCATCCTTTCCCACCAGATTCTCTTTCTCTTCTTGGCCAGCCCTGTTCTCAACTCCTTAAGCCTCTTCCCATTACAATGGAACAATAGTCCATTACCAAGAAAGCTGGTTTCTGTCCATCTGTGTTTTGGTTTGCATAGAGATTTCACAATAACTGCGAGTTAGGTAGGACATGTGTTAGGACCTGAGGCCCAGAGGATTTAAACAACTTGCCTGTAGTTACACCCTGGCAGAGACAGAGCCTCTGACTCTGGGTACACTGTTATTTCCATTTCCTTAGGCAATGTGTGGCAACCGGGCCAGGCTGAATCTTGTGCAGGTGACAATCTAAAAAGCTGAGTTGGTCTCCAGACTCACCTGAGAGCCCTCCTGCTCACTTCTGGGGGTCTCAAGGCTGGCCTATAAAAAGTCAGAGACAAAGATCTCCAAAACTTTGCCTCTTTGAAGACCTCTGGCTCTCTGTTACCGACCAGCTTTAGTGAGAGCCTTACTCATTGGCAGGAGGCCATAAGGAATGGGAGAGACTGGGGAAGGTAGTCTTCCAAGGACCACAACCCCACAGGAAAGGAAAGAATGTTGTATATCTTGGGGCTTGTGGGGCGCTCCCCACCCCCCAGAAAAAAGCCGGGTGTAGGACAAAGTGTCACACAGTTGCACGCTGTACAGTTCTGGGGGGGCACCATTCCTCCTTTCTGTCATTGTGGCTTTGTGTATTTATTATAACAAATTTCCTGCAGATGGCAGTAAAGTGTCTGGAAGAAGGGATCCCCTTTGGGCCGCCGCTGGGCTGGGTACAGGAAGAATTCCCCATCCACCTATCAATCCGGTATTCATCCACTTAACCTCACATCTTCAGGACCCTCCCTGTTCTTGGCATTGATATTCAAAGATGGCTGAAGATGCGGTCCCTTCTTCACAAAGCTCAGTCTGGTTGAGAGGACAGCAGGGAAAAACTAATTACATTCCTGTGTGCACTGTGAAACAGGGGAGCATAGGGACTCAGGGCTAAGGACTGGCCTCCTAGTTAACCAGTAGAAAGCGACCCACTCCTCAGCAGGTGCTGGTGAAATAATCATTCCCAACATTTTCTCCTGTGTGGCCTCCCCCAGGAAGTCTTCCCTGATCCTTCCAGTCAGACAGCAATTGTATCTCTGCCCAGCCCTTGTTTCAGTTGATTTTATATTACAGTTCATTGTTTCCACCACCAGATCTAGAGGTTGCTGTAGTCAGGAGTCCCATCTTACCCTGCCTGGTGTTGCCCAGGATCTCACCCTGAAAGCATGGGCTTACTAGAATCTAGAAGCCTGGTAAGAGCCATGAGATGCAGCTCCAATGCTGGTTGGCCCTGCTTTGAGAGCTCAGCTCAGCTCCACTGCTGGAGTCTCTCAAGGGCTTCCTTTTGGGGAGCCATCGTTTGAGAGCTTATGCCTGGTCAGAGGAAGGGGCCTGCTTCTCTGCATCTCTCCTCCAGGATGGAAGCTCTGAGAAGGAGCCTCTTTGCTTGTTCATTCATTCATTCATTTGTTCAATTAAAAAAATGGATTTAGCCCCAGCTAGGTGCCAGGCCCCGTGGAGACAAGTGCACCTAGAGGCAGAAAATTTGGGTGAATGACTTCACTTCCTAGAGCCTCAGTTTCTTTGTGTGTAAAAGGGAGATGATGGCATCTGCCTTGAATGATCATTGAGTGAGAGTCGGAACGTGTTAGACAATACCGGTCAACATGCCCGTTACTGCACTTAGCGTGTCATTCCTTGTGAGCTCTCTGGGCCACTAGAAGGGTCAATGGAGTCTCCAGAAAGGCAGCAGTTTCCCAGGTGAGCCAGGGCCTCTTAATTCCATCCCTTTCTTTTGTTCACACTAGGGCTTTGTCAGAGGGCAGGTGGAAAGGCTTTTTTTTCTGGCCAAGCCATGCTGGGAAGAAAGGAAAGTGGGGCAGGAAAGGGAGCCCTAAAAACAATTCCACTGGGAATCCTTACTCCAGAGCTGCCAGTCTTGCTTGCCCTAGGTTCTTTGACCTTTGCACCCATGGAGGCTCCTCTTACTTCCTAGCTTCCCTGCTTCTTCCTGGCAGTATCCTCGGGAGTCCCTGATCCTATCCTGGAGCTTGGTTTCGGTAGCAGGAGAGTCCCATGAAAGTGGGGCAGAATGAATTGTAGCTACACACCACCAGCTCAGCCCCAGCCCTTTGAAAGTGAATCTGGGTCACAGTAGCTGCAGGGATGGAAAGTGACCACGTGGGCAGAATTTTTTGCAGGCAACAGAAAAGACAGCCTGACTGTCTTTCCTCTGAGGCTCAAGGTCTTTGTGGGACCCCAGCTGGCAAAGGAAGGTGATTGCCACATTGCAAGGTGTCAGCTTTGTGCTGTTGGTTTTCCATCATGCTTTTCCAGTGACTTCCTAGGTGACACGGAGGCAAGTTTGGAATGGCAGTCTGACTCATGCCTCTCTGTTCTGGAGCAGCTAAGGGCTGAGGTTAGGAATGCAGAGGAAGGACTGGTTTATTCAGGGGCTATGGAAGCCTGTCATTTCTCAGTCCCACGGGGTTAGAGATGACATGACACCAGAGGAGCTGACCATACAGCGGAATCTAGGGCTGCGTTTTCTTTTGTTGCCGCAGCCTTCCCCCTGGGAAGAGGTCTGTGAACATATCTGGATGGGGGGAGTATTAATAACCCACCACCACCAAAGTGCGATCCTGCGCCCGGCCAATTGCTGCGGCTAGGACCTGCCGTGATTTGGCCCTGAGTCTGCCAGTTGCCACCTGTCAGGTAGAAGTGGGCCAGCTTCCTGGCTCTGCCTTGGCGCTCCCGCAGGAGCAGAACTGGTGCACCTGGCCGCCGTCTCGGTGTGGACTTAGGAGGCTGCTGCGGAGACGGTCTGGCAGTCCCTGTAACCTGAAAACCAATGATGGGTGGAAGTTTCTGTCCTCAGCTGTGTCTCACCCCTACTCAAGAAGATACTAGGGTTTTGCTTTGCGTCTAGGGGGAGGTTCTGCCTGGAGCCTCAGTGGGTGTGTCTCTGGGCATGCCTTCTCCTCTGAATTCCCTCCTTACTTGTCTCCTCCCTCCTGTGCTCACTGTCTATTCATTCACTCAAGAGCATGGCTTTGGGAGTCAGCTGGAGTCCCAGTTCCAGTTCCATCACTTGCCAGTTGGGTGAGCTGGGGGAAATGACTAACCTCACTGAGCCTCACTTTCCCACAGTTAAAATGGGGGAAGCAAGAGTGCCACTGCAGAGTCTCATGGTGTGGGTTAAATGAGATAGTGAGAGTGAGGTGCTTGGTTCAATGCCTGCTAGGTAACCAGGACTAGATACACATTAACCATTCCATGAATGTCATTCATTTGCTCATACACTTGTTCACTAATTCATGAATGCATCGATTCATTCCTTTGCTTATTCATTGATCATGCACTTGCTCGTTTGCCACATATTTCTAGAGCTGCTTTGTGCTAGGCTCCAACTGGGCTTTAGAACCCAGCTCCCTCCGTGCAGGCAGCCAGCACACATCCTGAGCTGTGCACGTGGCAAGCCGGAGTTATCTGGAAGTTCCAAATGGGAAGGCCTTCCTCCCTACTTCTGCCCCCACTGCTAGTTTAGCACTATGATAGCATTTGATCTGGGCCTTGGGAAAGAAATAAGATTGCCAGGATAGCCTGAGGAGAAAGGGCATATCCCTGTTGTTTGTTTCTATTCCTGTTCTCCTCTCTTTGGCCTCAGCAGAAAGGAAGGAAGGGAAATGAAGAGCGAACAGCCTGGAAGAGTTAGGAATTAAAGAATTCGGTGGGTGGTTTTGGGATTTGAACTCTGGACTCAGTCCAGGAGCTCCTAGGAGCTGATGTCAGCTGGGATCCCCTGGTAAATAATAGTTGTAAAAGCCACTGTATATTGAGTCCTAGATGTGTGCCTATATCATTCAGTCCTCCCAGAACCCTGGGAACTAGTTGCTACTCTCCCAGCTTTACAGTAAGGAGGTGAAGGAACTTGTCTGAGGTCAGACGGTAAGGGGCTAGTGGAGTTGGGGTTCAGCATCGCTGAATGTGTATGGCGCC